>CAUYRH010022120.1:0-57835 GCA_963574655.1 Perodicticus potto
TCACAAAAATTTAAACAAGTTTAAAAGAATACATTCTGAATTTAAGGATACAGTGAACGGCCTATTTTAATACTACAAACGTGCCACTGTGCAACGGCACTGAACCCCAGCAATGGGTGGGGGTGGCCCCCCCCCCCCGCCGGCAATCACCAGAAAGTATCTAGTTACTGCAGTGCCCCAAAGACTTAATAAGGGGACTCTTCTACAATCCAGCTGAGGGAGGAGGTGGCACTCTTTCAACAGCATAAAAGCAACAACACTAACATTTAATCATCCATCCATTCATTCCATTTTTACTAATTCCTACTATACATTTAACATTGGAGAACACTTTTATATGCCAGACACTGTGCTTGTGGACTTTCCATACATTAAACCCGTGGTTCTCAAGCCTCCAAGAAACACTGGAAATGTTTGGAGACATTTTTGATTGTCCAGAATCCAGTGGTAGAAGTCAGAGAGGCTTGCTAGACTCCAGCCAGATTAATCATATAATACACAAAACATTCTGCCACAGTAAAGAATTATCTGGTCCCAAATGTTAATAGAGCTGAGGTTGAGAGACTCTGCATTAATTAAAGCATCCTTAGAAGTGCTCTATGGGGACATCATGATTCAAATCCATGCTCTTTTTTTTTTTTTTGAGACAGAGTCTCACTTTGTCACCCTCAGTAGACTGCCATGGCATCACAGCTCACAGCAACCTCAAACTCTTGGGCTCAAGCTATTCTCTTGCCTCAGATTCCCAAGTAGCTGGGACTACAGGTGCCTGCCACAATGCCCGGCTATTTTTAGAGAAGCGGGTCTCACTCTGGCTCAGGCTCATCTTGAACCTGTGAGCTCAGGCAATCTACCCACCTCAGCCTCCCAAGTGCTGGGATTATAGGCATGAGCCATTGCACCCAGTCCCACTTTTTTTTTTTTAATTTTCTAGAGATGGATTCTTGCAATGCCACCCGGGCTAGGGTTCAGTGGCATAATTATAGCTCCCAGTTACCTTTAACTCCTGGGCTCAAGCAATCCTCCTCCCTCAACCTCCCCAGTAACAGGGACTACTTTTTCTTATTTTTTTTGTAGAGATGGGATCTCACCCTGTGGCCCAGGCTGGTCTCAAAGTTCTAGCCTCAAGCTATCCTCCTGCCTTGGCCTCCCAAAATGCTGAAATTATACACATGAGCTAAAACAACCCAGCCTCATGACCACTTTTGAGGAAACTGAAGCAAAAAGGTGTTAAATAACTTGCCCAAGGTCTGTGAGAAGTAGAGAAGGGATTGTAATCTAGAAATCTGATGCTGTTGTGCAACAAACATTAAGTTCCTGCAAAATTCTTGATGATTACAGGAACCAAAGAGGAAGCGCTTAAAAAACTGAGTCACCACAATGTTAACACTCATTTCACTCTCTCTTCCCTCAGTTTCCATCCAAAATTGTTTTCTTTCTCCCTCTCACAAAGGACATCTCTTTCCCAGTGGTCTCTCATCCAATCTTGAACTCTGAAAGAGGTACAAGCAGGATGACTGCCTGATTTCTCATTTCTCCATTCAATGTTCAGAGTGATTCCCATAAACACCTTCAGCCCCCAAGAACCCATGGAACAAGACAATTCTTTCCCTCTGTGAATCTTCTTCCCACAAGTGGCAAAATATCAGCACACTATGTGTCAGTAAGGGCAGACTCAATCATAGCTTCCAAGTGGGCAAGAAGGAAGAAGGTGGGGGAGGTGGAAGAGGCTGCCAGCTGGCAAGAAGTAGGCAAGAACAGGATGCAAGAGGGTTTCAACTTCCATAGGTCCTGGAGGAATTAGTCTTTGGCTTCTCAATACAAACATACCATTAGCAATTAGGTGCAAAGGAGTTAAGACAATTGATGATTCTGAAAACAAGGATGATCATCGGTAGCTTTTCAAGTACAAAATCTGTGAATCAACCAATTGTATAACTTCTCACCTTTTCTTGGAAAAGGCAGGATCATATCTTAAAATAAATACCACACAAACTAATTAAAAAAAAAATTCTACCTGGATTTCTGGAGATTAAATAAAAATAACAGAAAAAAAGAAAAGAAAATGAACTAGCCACTTCCTCCAAAAAGGTAGTCCCAGTTGTGAGGCATCACCTTACTATCCACTCAGTAGGAACTGATGCATCTCATGAAAACTTACCTAACAAACTATTTTAAACAGGATTACTTCAATATCCTGCAAAGAATACCATTCAGCTAGAGGGAGGACAGGGACATCACCACATGTACAGTTCACAATGTCACGGACTTTCCTGAAGGAGGTAGTAACAGCTTTTACCTTTGAGACTATAGAAATTGGAGCTTGCGGAGTAGATGAAGAAAATCAACAAGGTGGCAAAAAATGTACTCCAGATTTTGTGTGGATTAAAAAGTTAATGTCTCAGGTACTTTGAGATTCTCAGATGAAAGACATTATTATTATCAGGAAACTTAGAATTCAATTATTCTTCCTTTAACAACACTGATTACTTTGAAGGTCAGACTACATTTTCCAATCACAGGGCTCTCAGTTTCTGTGAACAGAAGAGTATAGTTTCTACAGCCCTAACTTGAGGAGAAGGAGACAGGAAATAGCTGGACCCTGCCAGTTCCTTAAGGAAAGACAGAGAAAGGAAACTTGCCCCTAGTCATCAAACATACTTTTTTGCCACCTAAATGGATATCTGACACCTGAAACTAATAAAGCCTTTTTGGAGGGCAGGCCAGCATTTCCTCCTTATATACACTCTGAAGTTGTCTAGGTTTATTTACAAAACAAGCAAATAAATAAAAGTCTCATTACTATAAAGAAACTTGTAAAAGATCATTAACTGTACCACTGTTGGTAAAAGCAGTAAACTGCCAACAGCCTATGTGTCCATCCATAGAGATCAAGTGTAAACAAGGACACCATATTCATAACACAAAGACTAGGAAGTATGGAATATGGCTAAAAGTAGTCATATTCCATAAAAAATTAGGCAAATCTATCCATAATGACATGGGAAAATCTCATGCCTGAACACAAAAAGAAAGCTGCAGACATAAAACTGGACCTGAGGCCTAAAAAGGCTGCATGGAATAACTAATGTCTAAGCTCACATCTAAGAGATGAGGAACAGTTTTCTTTCTTTTGGGAAGGGAGTCAAGGAAAACTGTCTGGGAAAAGGGAAAGTTTATCTGCACAGGGATAGCATATAACCTCCAGGGGAAAGTCAAAGGGTTGAGAGGCTGTGGTGGCCTTAGGCAAACACAACATTGTTCACCAGCTTCATTAAGTAGTTTTAACTGTACCCTAAGGGCAATGGGAATCAATGGAATCATTTAAGCAACAGCAAGACACTATCAGGATGTGAGTTTTCAAAAGATTACCCTGGCTGCCACCAAGTCCTAAAGTCTGTCTCTCATTTGCCCTTAGTTTACAAATAGGTTTAGTTCCAAAACTTCACGTAGGACTGATTTTTTGGCGTGTATCTGAAATGGTGCATGCCCATGTGGTATCACTATGACAAAAAGTGGTCATCTTCTCACTTCTGACTCTTAACCTTTATGCAACCAGAATATTGCATGTTTCCAATGAAAATTATAAAAAACACTTCTGTGAAAGCTTTACTAAGTGAGACAAAAATTCAGAAACAAAGTAAGAAATTTTGTAAAAATTACCTCGCTCAAAAACAGAAAATCTGCTTTAACTGTGAGTAAAATACTAATGGGGCCCTATGACAATCTTTACATACCTCAGGTATTTTTACTGGGGTACTAAACACTATTGGGTCAGGAAGACCTTTGAAAATCTGTTGAAAGACATGTTTTCTCTTTTTAGAAAATCGTACTTATGCAAGTACCGGCAATATTTTATATCTATCAATGAAATTATGCCAGGACTTCTCATTACTCAAATAACCCCAATTTGAGAATCCCTGATTTCAAAGCCCATTAGTTTTGTCATGTGCCTACTTCTACTTCTATACAGGTCTGACTCAAGTTTATCACGATCCTGACCTATACCTGTCACCCACGTCATCAACAGGAGACGGGAGACATTAAAAGAGAATATGACTTAATACTAACTCTTCCTTTAGTGAAAGTTACAGAGGCAGGTGGGGCAATTTAAAGAAGATACAAGTAAACAAAGGAGACCACATAAGCCAAAAGAAATAATGTCAAGAGCACTGAAAATAAAGCAAAAAAAGGAGAAGGCAAAAAGGCCATAAAGAAAAGGGAACCTGGATCACACCCTCAATGGCCTCACAGGCCAAGGGTCTTCAGTTTGCTTTATGCAGCAAGATAAAGTCCCTCTATGGTCTTCTAGGACTCTTCCTGACACCCTAGTCACAGCCAGACTCCCAATAAGTATAGATCCACAGCTATTGCCCATAAACCTTTTATAAGAGATAGATTCCAGTTTTGAGTAATTAAGCTCCATGCTTTCTCCTCCACTGTTTTAGGGGGTGCTTACAAGATACTAACAGCAAAAAGATTGGCACTAGAAACAGAAGTCAGAACTTCCATTTCATATTCCATGGACTCCAACTTTAATGGCCTATCTCTTCCAGACCTCACTGTTTCACTTTAATTCTTTGCCACTGTATTCTATGCCACATGTGGCAATCAATAGCCATATTTAACAAAACCACTGTAGAAGCTCTTTTTTTTTTTTTTTTGAGACAGAGTCTCACTTTGCTGCCCTCAGTACAGTGCCATGGTGTCACAGCTCACAGCAATCTCAATCTCTTGGGCTCAAGTGATTCTCTTGCCTCAGCCTCCCAAGTAGCTAGGATAACAGGTCTCTGCCACAACACCTGGCTATTTTTAAAGACGGGTCTCTCTCTGGCTCAGGGTGGTCTCGAACTTGTGAGCTCAGGTAATCCACCTGCCTCGGCCTCCCAGAGTGCTAGGATTATAGGCGTGAGCCACTGCACCCAGCATGTATCAGCTCTTATGTCTCCACAGAAATAGCTACTTGTCCAGTATATTAAAACTTGGTGAAAAAAATTCTTAAGCAAAATGGGTATGTTAGAACCCACCAAAAATTTTATAAACTGTGGGATTTGCAAAAGATCAAATGTCTATTCCTCTACCCTAGGCTCCCCTTCATTTAACAGTGCCCAGAAATACCACAATTATGGCCAAGGCCTTCAAGGAAAGCTATGGAGGGGACACACACAAGAGATCCCATTGAAAGATATCTTCATCAGGCAAATAAGAACTTGAGTGATGATGCCAAACCAACTGCTTGCAAGTCATATTCCCTACTCACTCTCTAACTACCTTTTTATAAAATTGATAGCACTTAACATTTCCTGGGGATTTGGGAATAAAAATAAAAACTTGTTATTTTTTAAAATGGAAAGAAAAGCTGTCTCTGATCAGGGGCTGCTAAATTTTACTGAAATCAAGCATTAAAGTCTGACCTCTCAAAGTCATCAGCACTATTTGAGAACCATTAAAATATACATTAAGACCTACTTTTCATGTTTAAAAAAAACCCAAATTATGTCCAATTTAGTCATAACCACTTCAAAACTCGATTCATGCCAAAGACGACTGAGCAGGTAATTCCCAGTTCCTGTGGATGGATGGGGAGCCTTTCAGTCATCTCTCTGCTACTCAGTCAGTCAGTACACTGGCAACATGTAGTGTGATTTCACTATGTATAGAGCCAAGGACAGGCAGCTGGGACAGGGCTCTGTGGTCAGGAAGAGCAGACTGGCTGGGCCTTCCAGCAAACTCTCATCTGCCTGTGTTAGTCATGTCACACACAGGTAAGACCACAGTACTGCAACACTACCAAGGCAAAAAAAAAAAAAAAAAAAAAAAAATTCCAATGGAAAGTTCTGTCCTTCGCTGTTGTTTTAACCTTATGGGTAGCACTACCACCACAGCAAGCAGAGACCAGAACAAAAGAAAGAGGTAAGATCAATTTGCTTAACACCTTAGTATCAACCAGAACACAACTTAGTGAATGAGATAATAAAAATTAATAATTCTAATTTTAAAAAAAAAGCTCCTGGATAATCTTTGTATTATAATGATCTCTGTGTATTATTATAAAAGAGTGTATTATCATCCTAGCTAACAACACTGTCTCAAGTGGTTTGTATATATGCCACCTCCCTGTTGTGTTTAATAAATTTCTAAATTGTTTTTACCTGGCTCAACTCACTGCTAGGAATTGCTTTCTGAGAATTAACCACTTCCCCACCATACATTCTGCAATTTATGTACACCTGAATTTTAGAAGAATCCTTGCATGGCCTAATACACACACACACAAGGTGCTAAGATAATCTTCCCCCCACCCACCAGAAATTCACTACTGCTGTTATTCCCTAAAGCAGTGGTTCTCAACCTTCCTAATGCCGCAATGTATTTTCATTGTTAAAAAGGGGTCGTGACCCACAGGTTGAGAACCGCTGCCCTAAAGCTTTAACCAGGCAACTTCATTGATTTTAAACTGCTCTCTGGAATGTACTTTACTTGTTTACCAACAAATTAAAGCCTGTTCCATATGTCCCTCTTAAAACGGCAGCTTCAACATGGAGCAATCAGCCATGCCTAATCGACAAATCAGGGAACCATATGTCTTTAGGGTCAGCCAGACCAGGAATCACAGCTTTCTCACCTGTAAACTGTGTAATTTTGGGAAAGTTAACTTCTCTGAACCTGTTTTCTTTTTGTGTAATATAGGTACCTGCTTCATACTACTATTGGTAAGGATTAAGTGAGGCATCCGTGTAAAGCTCTTTGCTCAGAGAATGACATGACTGACACATAGTGCTCAAATAATGATAGCTATTATTACTACTATTACTTGCTACCAGGTATTGGTTAAGGTTAATTTTTCAAGTTATCAATTACTTTCTAAAAGCATTTTCCCACTCAAATGAGTATGTAAACCAAACAGCTATCATGATTTGTCATGTTTTCATAATTCTTAAATGCCATCTATCTAAATACTACATTTAAGAAGCTGTTTTTATTTTAGAATAGGATCTTTGTGAAATTTCTACAAAGACTTTACTTGCACTTGATGACTATAAAAATTAATCGTTTCATTTGTCACTCTGACATAACTATCACTACAATAAGAATACGATTCAAGAATAGATTATAAACTCACATAACAGATCATTTTCAGCAATATCCACTAGTTTTTAACAAAACTTCTATCAAACAACAAGATCTTTTAAAGAAATAGCCATTGCAGCTGCCAGCTAACAAGGAGAAGCTAATCAGACATGGGGCTAAGGAAGATAAGAGGAATAGAAAGTGTAGCACATATAATCTATAGTAGACTCTGAATCTCTTTCTAGTACAGTAGCTCATCAGAGCAGAGAAAAAAATGCCTTGAAACATGAATAAAGGGAAGGGAGAAAATAAATACCCTATTCAGGAGCTGCAGAAAGCACAGAGTTCATCTTAGGAAAGAAAACCCTAGTGATGTAACAGAGGGATTCAGGCACACTGTCATTTATTCATACATAACCAGTTATTCCAAAACCAAAAATGATTTCTCTTCACAGCATATTGTTACTCAGCCAAAAAATGGGGCTAGAACACACTGGAGACAAAGAGGAACGTGACTCTGTCACACTATCTAACCAACAGGGGAATAAAGTGTTATTGTAGTGAACACGACCTCCCTCCTTTAACAAGAATATTGCTGGCAGTTTATACTATTTTTCCCCTCCAGGCCAATTTTGCAAATTTAGTCAAGACCTATGTAAAAACTTGTCACAATAATTCCTTTTACCTAGCATTTATACCCCAAATCTGGCAGTAACAACACATTTTAGCAAGAGTAATAGCTTGCTTTACATTGACCCCAGATAGTAATGAACAACTTTTGGTAATGGCTATAAAGCAATACATAGTTATGTGGAAGACTTCTTTAAGAAGTTGACACCCAACCAGAAGAAAGGAAGAACCAGCAGCCCAGTGATAGAGGAACCAGAAAAAAGCTGCTGTGCAGGCCTGAGGCATACACAGTAGGCAAAGTGGAGAACAAAAGGTGACAAGGCTGGACAACCTGGTAGGGCCATGCCAAGTAATGCCTATGGACCACACAGTAAATTATTTGGGTTTCCAATGGCTTATAAGGCCTTATGTGATCTGCCTCCCCAACTCACTCCTGATCCTTAGCATCTGACCTCTTCTGTTGTATTCCCCCCACACCTGCCTCGCCAGCCACTCTGGCCCCGCATTTCTTCAAATACACCAGGCCCTCTCCTACTAGTGCTATTGGATTTGCTGTTCCTTCTCTGCGAAGCTTAGTCCATAATACCCACATGGCTTATGCCCTCACACCTACCTGTAAGTCATGACTCAGAAAACTCCTCCTCATTCTACTTTAAATTGCACCCACCATATTTTATCTTACTCCAGAACACTCACTGCTATACATCATATGTATTTTTAACTTTTATTTTTGCCTGTCTCCTCCATGAAAATAGAATCTCTAGGAGGGCAGTTCTGTTTGTTATTTTTCTGAAAATCAGAACAATACCTAGCACAAAGCAGATGCACTGAATGAATGAACAGAAACCATTAAGGGGTTTTACCAAGGTGGAAACAATCCTCACCTCCTCCATTTATCATTACCTAGAAACTCGGGGATTTTACATTAAGGAGATAGGCTACATGCCCAACTGGCCTCTAACTTCTTCGATAGCCGCCACCAATTCAGTTTATACACTGCTACCATGGTGATCGTTCAAACATATCCACCTCCACCTCCTGCCCTCCACTATTCAATTCTTAGGGCGGCAACAAATTCCAGACTCCCACACAAAGGTGCCCCAAGCTCAGAAGCTGGTTCCATGCCAGAACAGTTAACTCTTCAACTCTACCCTTCACCTCGCTAGGAAAGCCTTCCTTGCCTGACCCCTGCTTCCCTCCCCCAGTGCTCTGACAGCATTCCACCTCAAGTTGTTGAGATTCCTGATTCTCTGGGCTTAGACTCCCACAACTAGGGCCTCACAGGCCTTGTCAGGGAGTTTGGACTTCTAAGTGCACTGATAATCTTCTAATAAAGCATGTGTAACTGCTTGTTTATTTGGCTATCTCCGCAGCTAGATACTTTTAAAAAGACAAAATTTCCCCTCCAACCACTCTGAACAGATGACCTTTCAACTTCCCTTTATTCACAGAAATGACAAGAGAGAACTAATCATCTTAGCCCACAATTCCCGATCCCTACCTACAACTGAATCCACATGCTTTTCCTCCCACTACAGTGGAAGTAAGTCTCTGATCCAATTCAAATCTAACCTGTACATGTGGGCTCTGAGTCTCTGAGGCATCATTCTGTGATTATTCGTTTTTTTTCATGTGACCAATTATCCCTCATCACTCCTGGGTCATTTCCAGCAGCACATAAATATGCCCTAATACTACCTAAATAAAATAAACCCTCCCTTCATTCTTTTGAACCTCTATACAATGTCCCCATCCTCATTTCTCTATCCCCTTTAAAACCAAAACCCTTTAAAGACTTGTCTATACTTGCCCTCTCGATTTCTACAGTTAAGGTTATTACAACTTCCTATAACCAGTCATCTGCTTTTCCAACTCTCCTGACTAAGGTCATCAGTGACCTCTACACCATCAAAGCCAGAAATCAATTCACTGGCCTGGCCTTATTCTACTACAATGCGGCATCTGACACAGGCCATCACTCTCCACTTACAGTATTTTCTTTTCTCCTCTCAGATTCTACACCATCACACTCATCTGGTTTCTCTCCCATCTCACTGGAGATTCCTCCTCCCCTACCCACCTCCTCAATGTGGAGTGAACTAAAGCTTAACCCTTGGCCCTAACCAATTCCTTACTAACACTCACATCTTAGGAAACAAACCCAGTCCCATAGCTTTCCAGATCCTCTGCACCTTGAGGATGCATACTGACTCAGTTTCTCCAGCCCAGGCTGCTCCATCCAGACGTAACTGCTGTGCCTAAATGCCTAGTAAGTGCATCAAATACAATGTGGCCAAAACCAAAGCTCCTTACTCTGAGTCCTACACATACTCCACATCCCTTAGCTCATTAAAGGGTACCACTCAACTGCTCAAACCCCAAATGTTAATTCTTTTTTTTTTTTTTTTTGAGACAGAGCCTCAAGCTGTCACTCTGGATAGAGTGCTGTGCCATCACAGCTCACAGCAACCTCCAATTCCTGGGCTCCAGCGAGTCTCTTGCCTCCACCTCCCAAGTAGCTGGGACTACAGGCGCTTGCCACAACGCCCAGCCATTTTTTGGTTGCAGCCGTCATTGTTGTTTGGCGGGCCCGGGCTGGATTCGAACCCACCACCTCAGGTGTACGTGGCTGGCGTCTTAGCCCAGTGAGCCACAGGCGCCAAGCCCCAAATGTTAATTCTTAACTTTCTCTGTCACTCACATTTAGTTTTTCACTAAAATCCTGAACCAAATAACCTCTCTGCATGGCCACTGCCATTAGCAAAGCCTAAGCCACTATCACCTCACACCTGGTCAGCCAGATGCACTTCCACAATCCACATACCATATAATAGCCAGTGATCATTATAACCCCATAGGAGTTTGATCAGACTGTTCCCCTGCTGAAGCTACCCACCCCATCCCAGATAGGCTTTCATTACAGTTATAGTAAACCCAAACTTGGCCTTCGATCTGACCTTATCAGCCTCATTTTCCTTCATTCTTCCCCATTCCATTCTCAGAGACCCCTTCCCAAACGATCTGGTAGCTACTTCTTATCATTCTGATCTCAGCTCTTAAAGCCTCAGAAGTTTTCCCTAATGATCCCCTTACCCTATGGAATAACAATAAAATAACTACTTTATTGACTTTATGGCACTCAGCAGTCCTTGAAAATGTATTTACTGTGTCACTCTTTCCTAGAGCGCAGTGGCTCTGTCTGACTTGTGTTACTCTATCCCTGACACTTATCAGGAAACCTGGCACTTTAATATTTGCTGACCAACTGCCTGACATTGGGATTAGAACCGTGCCTTCTGGGTTGATACCAGGAGCTCTGTGGTTAGAGCACTGGCAGGTTCGAACCTGGCCTGGACCTGCTAAACAACAATAACAACAACAACAAAAAAATAATAGCCGGGAGTTGCGGCAGATGCCTCTAGTCCCAGTTACTTGGGAAGCAGAGGCAAGAGAATGGCTTGAGCCCAAGTGTTTGAGGTTGCTGTGAGCTGTGACGCCACTCTATCGAGGGCGACATAATGAGACTGTCTCAAAAAAAACAAACAAACCAAAAACAAAAAAACTGTGTCTTCTCACCTTACTTACAGTTGTATTCTCAAACTCTAGCCTACTATGAGGCTAGAGTATGTGCCTGTCAAATGTTTATAGGATACAAGGTAAATGAATGAAATCAAGGCAAAACAACCAGACAATTCTCAAGGCAGTAATCACACTGGACAAAATATCCTGAGGCCTGCCAAAGGACAGGACAGGGTCAGGACCTGATCAGGAAGTGAAATGAACAGGTTGGCAAGTTTGAATCTTGCCTGCCAATAAATGCCCAGTGGATGGGTGCCCTTGATGAAGTGTGAATTCCCCTAAGCCCAAATTCTGCAACTGAAGATTTAAAATCTCCCCAGAGTGAGATTACAGAGAATGATGGCTTCTGTTTCACATTTCCATTACTGGTAAAATCTCAACTATGAACGTGTATTAACTTCTATAATTTAATGATACATTTTTTCCATTAAAACAAATCTTTCTACACAGTTTCCAAAGAGAACAAGGTAACTTAAATGGAGAACTGCTTAAGTTAAAATGGAAATTTCTAAGAATTGAAAAGCCAATTTTCTAAATTCCTTCATAGGGAATAAAACTCCCCCATGACAATCACTATGCATACAACAGTCATATAAGTAGTATCCTCATGTTTGTCTCTGACCTATTTTCCAACTTAGTGAGGATGACTTTATACTGTTGCCTATATTTTTAGCCTTTCTTGCCCAGGAAAAATGGGGTTAAAAGACATTATAAAAAGTGACATAAAGACGCACAAACTACAGGTTTCCAAAAGAGAAGTGTTAACTCTGCACAAGCAGAGGAAAGTAAATATCCACATTGTGTTTCTCTCTGAAAGTCAAAAGAGATAGCTAAAGAAGGAAATAAAAATGTCACCTGCCAATTCTCATTTTTACTAGAGTTGAAGAAAACTTGAAACTAGGGTTTAATTGCTACACTCAGCCATCCTGAACATAATGAGGTTCTCACTCTTCACCTTACTGCTAAAGAAAAACTGGCATTTCTCTGCTGCTGCTCCTTGGCAGTCCTGGCAGATCACTTCATCAGAGGCATACTTTTAACACTGTGCTTTAATTACTGATAATCTACATTATATCATTTAATCCTCCCAACCACTATGAGGCATTATCATTATAACATTTCCATGTAACCCATGTAAGTTAACTAAAGTTCCATGAAGCTTTGTAATTTTCTTCACATCATTCACCTACCAATCCCAAGATTTGAACCCAGGCTTAACTCTAGGACTAAAGTTCCCAATACTGCCTCTGTGTGAAGGTGACTTTTGCAAACTTACTATACGGAACCTCCTTTCTGCATAACACCTACTTATACCACACAGAAACAAGGTTCTCTGAAGCACACTTTTAGAAACAATGATTTAAGGCTGGGCAGGGTGGCTCATGCCTATAATCCTAGCACTCTGGGAGGCCGAGGTGAATGGACTGTCTGAGTTCACAGGTTCGAGACCAACCTGAGCCAGAGGGAGACCTCGTCTCTAAAAATAGTTGGGTGTTATGGCGGGTGCCTGTAGCCCCAGCTACTTGGGAGGTTGAGACAAGAGAATCGACACAGCACTCTAATAAGGGCAACAAGTGAGACGCTGTCTCAAAAAACAGAAACACAGGTGAAACTTACTAAATGCAGAATATAAATGTCTGAACACAATAACTAAGAAAATGTTAACCAGTTATGTTAACCAGTTTGATGAAAATATTTCAAATTGTATATAAAACCAGCACATTGTACCCCATGACTGCATTAATGTACATGGTTATGATTTAATAAAAAAAAAAAAAAGAAACAATGATTTAAAGTTGTGGTTCTCAGCCAGGAGCAGTGGCTCACACCTGTAATCCTAGCACTCTGAGAGGCTGAGGTGGGTGGATTATTTGCGCTTAGGAGCTCGAGACTAGCCTGAGCAAGAGTGAGACCTCATCCCTACTAAACATAGAAAAACTAGCCAGGCATTGTTGTGGGTGCCTGTAGTCCCAGCTCCTCAGGAGGTTGAGGCAAGGGGATACTTGAGCCCAAGAGTTTGAGGTTGCTGTGAGCTATGACACCACGGCACTCTACCCATGGTGATAGAGCAAGACTCTGAAACATGAATAAATAAATAAATAAAATAAACCTGTGGTTCTCAAACACTAAAACAGATACTGATCTCTGAGAAGTCCACAATGAAATGAGAAAAATAAAAATAATACATTAGGCCTTTCCTAAAGCTAACACTTTCTCTATTCCAAAGAACTGTCCTCTATTCCAAAACCATAACTCTCATATTTTATGACAGTGAAATTATATGCATTATGCTAGCAATCCTATGTCTGGGGTCCCCAAATTATCTCTGAAACTTTCTGGATGGAAATATAAAGCCTGGTGATCACTGGCTAAAAGCATTATTTTTTTCCTTTTGCATTACTGGAGTTGAGGATTATAGAAAACATCTGTATAACCTGGGAGGGGAATGGTTTCTATTTTAAGATTTTGAATCTAATTAGTAATGAACTATTACTTTTTCCCTGCCATATGCTTACATATGACAGAAAAGGCATTTCATGTTAGCAGGGTCTTTGTGACAAAGAGGAACAAGAATACTTAATCTAGCTTAATGTTATGAGTGACTGAAATTCGAAAACCATTCTTCTGCTGCTCATTTATAATAATCCCTGCTGTACAAGATGAATATAAATGTAACCCTCTGCCTTTCCCTCAAAAGTACAGCAACTCCAACCGTTAAGTCTACTAATAGGCTTCTTTTTCTCCTTAAAACTTCAATCAAAAAATACTTTAATAATCAGAGGGGCACATTTATTACTGCCATAAACTTTGAATATCAATGTGATTAAAAGCAATCTTGCACTGAAATGATATTTAAATAGTGAAATTTTACTTTTCCCTTTTTAAAGGATTTTTTTTTAATGGCACAAATCCCAGATGATTGTGTTTGCTATCTGCTGCAACCTCAGCTTTCATTTCATCTTTTTTTAAAAGCCAATTACTTCTAATGCAAACCGCACACATTTCCCCTCCCCCTTGAAGAAAAGATTTTATAAAAGAACAACTAAATACAACATGCTGTAAGGCACAGCAAGAAAAAGTCTGATATTTTTACTTAAAAAAATTTGGGGAGGTAAAGGTCAGTATTTCTAGACAAGGATAAGGAAAATAAAAGGTTAGGGGAACCTACTCAAGCCCATAAAAAACCAGTACATGTTCTGGAATGGGCCAACCATAGCTCACATGGGTTAAACATGTGAGCTGAGAGTCAGACAGATCTGGGTTATAGGGCCTCTTACATGTTTTGTGATCTTGGTGAGTTACTTCACTTTTCTGAGCTCTAGTTTCCTCATCTGTAAAAAGGAGATAATGGTGAAACCTAGATCACAGTATTGCTGTGAAGATTACATAAAGTAAAACATATGGTGGAACAAAGTAAAAGTATCCACCAAACTTGAAACATCCACACATGTATTCTGAGATGCAAATATCAAGATATAAGGACATGTGAACATAAAGATACCATCATAAAGAAAGAACAAGACCACATCGCATGTAGGTCATGCTCCATATGATGTGCAAATTCCTTATACTTCTCTCCTTAGATCACAGTTTATAAGAACCAACCAAAACTGTAAATGCGATATAGCTTGGGAACCCCATGCTACTGTAGGTAACATATGCATAGTTTCCACAAACTGTGAACCCTTAATAAGGATTCAGGAATGTGGCATGAATTGTGTGTCACGTGTTGCACCTTCCAGTAAGCAAAAAATTGTAAAGATATGTTATCTAAAAGACACTGTCTGCCTTCTCTTCAATCAAGACACAAACTTGTGTCCTGATGAAACTTTCCTGTAATTCCCAAGATCTCCAACAAGGCTTTGGCTTCTCTAAGCCAGCTCAAGGGCAGAGATACTGAAGAATTTGAATGAAAATTCCATAAAAGTTCTGAACTCTTTCTCCTGAATATTTACCTACTATACAGGGGCTTAATAAACTGAAGCACTATCCTCATGGTGCATGGGTCTTAGAAGCTGGTGTAAAACCAGTTTTATAGATGCTCTGTATAGCAAGTGCCCTGAAACAGGTGCCTAGCGTAAAAAACTGGCAGCAAATGACAAAAGTGGGCAAAGAAACCTTTTGTGAGATAATTTCTCTTTCCACTTTTCCTTTACTCTCAACATATTTCAATATTGAACAAACCATTAGTTTAAGAGGAATAGATTTTATTATTTTAAAGTTTTTCCCCTTCACAATAGAAAGTTCAAGGAGTACCAGATGCTTGCTCTTAGGAAATTGGTAAAATTAAAAAAAAAAAAAAATTAAAAAAAGGAGTACCACAATCACATTCTACAAAACTGGTTTCCTTTTATCAACCAAGGAACTCATCAGAACCCAGGTCAGCTAACTTTTCCTACAAAGGGCCAGACAGTAAATATTTTGGGCTTGGTGGACTCTATTGTCTCTTATACCTACTCAACTCTGCTATTCACTGTATACAGACAGCAGCTACACACAAGTAAATGAATGGTCGTGTCATATTTCTAATAAATCTTTACTTATGGATACTGACACCTAAATTTCATACAATTTTTGTGAGTCTTGAAATCTTCCCCTTTTGAGTTTTAATTTCAACCATTAGCAATGTAAAAATCATTTGGGTTGGATTTTGCCCCTATGCTGCTGTTTGATTAGTAATATCTAAGGTGCCACAATGGGGGAGGGAGAACCCCTCAGGGTCTCCAGGTACTCCTTCACCCAACTGTTTGTAAAGATCTTACAAGTAGAGAGTCACACAGAGGAGGTATCAGCAAGGACACTGCAGGAGGAAGCACTGATGCTTCTTTGTGGAAATGTTTCTCAAGTGAGGCTGACCTGCAAATGAATCAATCACCTGAGTGCTACTTAAACGTCCATTAATGTTCCACAAGCACGCAAATGATTCTGAGGCAGAGAACTTAGATCTCACTGATTCCTGTTTGAGGCTTGGTTTAGATCACCAGTTAAGATGTAAGCAGAGTGCCACTTGCAGAACCCTATACACTCACAGAAAGGATCAAAAATGGGTAACCCAGCTTCCCTCAAAAGAAAGGTATAGCACACATAAAGGCTCCATTTTGCAGGAAACAAGTTCAAGTCCATGCAAGCAGAAAAAAGAAAACCAAAAGAAATGATACGATGTCTGGAACATTCTTCAAAATAATTCACTGTGGGGAGCAGGGCAGAGATGAAGCAAGTTTGGGCTATGACTCATTAGTTGTTAAAGCTATGTGATGGATACAAAGAGACTCATTAAAATTTTTTCTCTACTTTTGTATGTTTCAAAACTTGGAGAGAAAAACAGATAAGAGAAACCCTAGAGAAAATTAAAAAGAAATGTTCTCTACTTCAGGGAGAAGGATTTATGCCTATGATGTAATACCTTTAACGGCAGAATATGTCACACAAACACCTATTTGTTTGCTGTTAACTATGAACCAATTTTCCCTAGGAAAGAAAAAGGAGGTATTTTTGTGTTGACTCAATTTATGTTGACTGAGGCTATCCACCTCCCTAGTCCAGCCTTTTTTTTGAAACCTAGTTGCCTGTAGGTGCCAACTACCCACTATTTCATCTTGCCTCAGGCTCAACTATGTCCCTCTTATGACAGAGAAATCACCTGTCATCAAGTGTGGGTATCAGTCTACTCCCTCGATTAAATATCAGAGATAAGAGAGGTGGTGTTCTATCTGCACCTTTTCTGGAAAAGTGTAAATGGAGTACAAAACTCAGGACTGAGCAACTGAAGTGCTGAAAGGCAGCCTCTGGCATCGCCTAGGTAGGGCCATAAAATACTGCTTTAAACACCTGCACATACACTAGGGTACCTTCTCCTTTTAGAGTCACAATAGAATGGAAACTAGATCTTCTGAACTATTCAACCTAGATTGACTCAGATTGGCCTACCCAGTAGCCTATTTGATTCATTTTGGGGACATATACTTAATGAGCACAAAGGTGCATAGGAGCTGAATATGAATATGCCTTCATCAGCAATGTCCCCACCCTCAGGTAACTTATATTCCCTTTTTTTTTTTTTTTTTTTTGAGACAGAGCCTCAAGCTGTCACCCTGGGTAGAGTGCTGTGGCATCACAGCTCATAGCAACCTCCAATTCCTGGGCTCAAGCGATTCTCCTGCCTCTACCTCCCAAGTAGCTGGGACTACAGGCGCCCGCCACAACACTCAGCTAGTTTTGGGTTACAGTTGTCATTGTTTGGCAGGCCCAGGCTGGATTTGAACCTGCCAGCTCAGGTGTGTGTGGCTGGTGCCTTAGCCACTTGAGCCACAGGAACCGAGCCAGGTAACTTATATTCTAAAGAAGGACCCTCACAGGCAGCACCTGTGGCTCATCGAATAGGACGTCGGCCCCACATACCAAAGGTGGCGGTTTCAAACCCGGCCTCGGCTGAACTGCAAAAACAGAAAAATGGCCGGGCGTTGTGGCGGGCACTTGCAGTCCCAGCTACTTGGAAGGCTGAGGCAAGAGAACTGCCTAAGCCCAGGAGCTGGAGGTTGCTGTGAGCTGTGTGACTCCAGGGCACTCTACCGAGGGCGATAAAGTGAGAATCTGTCTCTACAAAAAAAAAAAAAAAGAACCCTCACATAATGTATACTTTCAAATGATAACAGGTAAAGCAGAGGAAAAAAAAGTACAGGGTATTTTGATACCATACAAGTGGCCGTAGGAAGTTATCAATGGCTTCCCAAAGAAAATGTCTTTTTTTCAATTCCACTGTTAACACCAACACTGACATCATAAATGTTTTTTAAATTGTGCTGTAAAATTAAGAGATTTAATGTTTTCATTTTTAAGTCTCCCTATATTGTTCAGGCACTAATATAAAAACCTTAATTGGTTATTCATACGAATTAATTCAATCTGAACATAATTTTGTAAAATTTCATAAATCCAGAGTATGTAAAAACTGTGAAAGTCCAGAATTTCACAAATCATCTTGGGAAAAAAAAGATAATTTGTCTTCTGAGTTTAATTATTTCAAAAATATCAAAATGTGCTGTCAATCTCTTTCCACCAAAATCAATAATGCTATCAACTAATATTACAAATTATAGGAAAAACAGGCAATAAAATTATGAGAATTTTGGCTAATCTCTGAAAGATAGGATAAAATTTTATCCTAATATTTTCCCACCTGTGCTAAAAGGAAGAAAAGGGATAGGATGTTAGCTAAATCACAAATAATCTCCTTTCCATCTAAATCAATAGCTCCAATCTTCATTGACAGCATTAACGTTTGGGCAGTCTTTGCCATAAAGGAATTGGTGAAAGTTAGTGACAAGAGGAAAAAGAAAAAGAAAGGGAAAGAAAGAGTGTAGCTTAGCAATTTTGAACTTTGGGGGTAGGGACGAGTAAACGATCCTTCTGAGAATCCCAGAGAAGTTGTGGACGTTTGCTCTAGAAAATCAAAATACAAAATTATTCTGCATGTAATTTTTGGGCAACTATGACCCCCTGAAGCCTATCTGCAGGTTAAAACAAACCCTAACCTACCGATATCAAGTTAGGAAACCAGACCTAAGTTTACCAATAGTTGAAAGGATTCAAGGGAATTAGCGTGTACTGAGTCATTTTACACGTTACCTAATTTAATTTCAACCCCTACAATAACCTTAGAAAGTAGGTAGTATTACCATCTGCTTTTCCAAAGAGGGAAAGTATGTTGAGAAGATGAAATAACTAATGCAAGGTTAGGCAACTTTCTCTCATATCTAGTTTTTCTTACCCCTCTGTCCACAATTACAAACTGGAGAATTCAAGAAGTTAGGTGCATACCCCTAGAGATTCTGACATTCAGTGCTTCATTCCCATGCTCAATTTCTCTACATACTTCTCAATTTAATCTCACTGACAAGATGAATCAGTATACATTTAACTCCAAAACACCTTTTCTTGGTGGTAGATAATCTTAACCAAAGACAATAATGTTCTAATACATTTTGATAATAATAAATGTATTTTCATTTCTGAAGCATCCTGACAAGTACAATCTGTTAGAAAAACATTAAAGGTCCATTGCATGAGTAATGAAAGCTTTTAAAATTGCCCCAGAAAATCCATAAAGTCACAAACAAATGATGAGCTGACTGAATTTAAAATTAAAACTTCAGTCTTTCGGGTGGCGCCTGTGCCTCAAAGGAATAGGGCACCGGCCCCACAAACCAGAGGTGGTGGGTTCAAACCCAGCCTCAGCCAAAAACTGCAAAAAAAAAAAAAAACCACTTCAGTCTTTGCTCAAGTAGACAAGCATGAGTTGCAGCTGGCCTGGCAGCTACAGCATCCTAAATAGTTAGAACTGCTTTAAAAAAAAAAAAAAAGAAAAGAGAAGAGAAGAAAAAGACACTTCTAATGAACACTAATAATTCGATAGGACGGAAGCACATGCAACCATATCCATGATTACTTTGTGCCTCATGTAGATGGTAAACAGGTCTCAGATCTTCATGGAAAACCTGCTCATGAATATACCCAAACAGAACAGAGTACAAAAGTGAGTCCAGTCCACTAAATTTGGTTGGATCTTAGTCCAGAACAAGGTACTCAATGAAACACTAATACACTTACTCATTCTTCACAGCAGACTTAGCAATAATTAGCATTCTGTTTTCACAAAGATTTAGAAGCCCTTTATTGGAAATGTATCCACACCCAGAGAATGAAAACTAAGAATAAGAGTGGGTCAGGTCTTCTACTCCAACTGCTTCCTATGAGAGTTGCCGCCTAGTGATTTTAATTTTTTAAGCCCAGGCAGGCTGCCAATTCAACACTAAAACCGGACTAACAACTGATTTTCTTCTATTGCAACATCGCCAACAAGTCCTGCGCTTTCCCTCTCTTTCCTTTGCCATCAAACAGCAAAGGAAAGAAATCAACCAATTTGCTCTATAATCTGTTCCAGTTGGAAGCTCTCAGAGAGCTGCCACTGGTATTACTCTTCCTCACAGTGCCAAGAGGCCAACAAGTGGCCCATTCAAAAAACCAAAAGAGCATCAGTGAAGAACAGGCAGGTGTGAAAAACAAGAAATGTGGAGACAGTAACAATGGGCCAACTCTGGACTTAAAAAGGTCCCAGTTGCCAAAGTTCTACCTATTCTTGGCCCTGGACAAAAACTGAGCCAAAATAAATGGCTACAGGTGAGAAATAAAATTGCACTGGGGAATAATGAACTCAGTATGTTGAGTACCAAACCTCACTCAAAGTCTTGTCCTTACTACCACTAAAAGAGTAACTTGAAACAGAACCTAAAGTTCACTGAACTTGAAAAGTCCCTTCTGACTAGAATGTCCTCAGACCTGGTGCAGGCATTAGATAGCAAAGGCTATTCAAAGAAAAAGAAAATATCAAGGAAAAGTCTAACAGTTTCCAGATACTTGGCCTGACTTTCATTTGGAGGCACACCTTTAGCTACAGATATTTCCCTAAAGTATCCTTTTACCAAACAGTTTAAAGCCAACCAATAATTAAGACTCTGATTTCACTAGCTACAAGCAATAAAAGGTTCACCATATCAAATTCTGTCTTTCCCCCACCCCAATCCCCAACTTGACAGCTCACAAAAAAATCTGACCGTGATGATTCTTTTGTAGCATCTAAAACTTATAACTTAAAAACTCCACAGAAATAAGGTTGTACAGGTAAAGAGAGTATCTCTAAGTTCAAAATTCACTATGTTAGCAAAAAATTTGGGGCGGAAAGTTTCCTTTTCATTTCCAGCATTCGTGGAAATGTCTTTAAAACTAAGAACTCCTTTCTCCACTCGTGTTTCTCCGTAAGGGGGTCAGTCAAGGCATGCAGGTTAAACTCCCCGCTGGTTTCCAGCCCTGTCACCAAGCAATGCTGTTCATGCTGCACCTAACCTGACCTCCACTGAAAGGTTCCTGGACACTCCGCGTAAATTACAGGAAACCCCTGGAAACCAGACTTTTCAAATTCTCTGCCCTCCCCCCTCCCTCCATCTCAGGCAGCATCCCTCGAGTGATGGTGGGGGAGGGGCTTGGTTAGACGTGCTGAAGTTCCAGGCTCTGGTGTGGCAGCAAGGAAACTTTCTAGGGGGTAGCACTCACCTTCCCGACAGAGCCCCATGACTTCACGGTTTTTCCCAAACTCCTTGAAACTTTCGTCCAATTCCGTCCCTAGGAGATATACACACACAGGAGGAGGGGAGAGGCAGGTCAGTGGCCGGGAGTGTGACGCACGCTCTCGCTCGCACGGGGTAGGTGTGGGTACCTCCGCGTTCCGCAACCCAGCGAACGATAGCATTTCTGACCCCCAAGGGGGCGGGTCACTGGACAGGGTAAGGGGCGGGGGAGAGACGGTAAGAGGAAGAGAGAAGTTGGGGGCGTAGCGAAGAGGAGGGCGTGGATACTCACCGTCTTTCCCAGGAAGTTTGGAAGCCTCGACCCACAGATTCCAGGACTGTCCCAGCATCGCTTCGGGACTGGGCAGGGGCCTGTGCTCCCCGACCGTCGCCATTGCGGCGGCCGAGGTGGAGGCGGCGCCCGGGCCGCCGTCCTCCGGCCGTAGGCGCCGCGGCGGCGGCGGCGGCGGCGGCTGCGGCTGCTGTTGCCGCTGGGGCTGCGGAGGCTGCTGCTGCTGCTGCCTGGCGGCCGCTGCTCCGCCCGCCGCCGCCGCCGCGCGGCGCGGCTCCCCCCTGACGTCATCCGCGGCCCGCTCCGACATTCTTTCCGCTCCTACAATGTAACAAAAAAAAAAAGGGGGGAAAGAGTCGCGCGGGGGCCGCATTTAAGGAGGCGCCGGGTGCGCGGCCCGCGGACCGGGTGGGCGCGCTGACAGCGCCCCCCGGCCGCCCAGCCCCCCTAGCCCACTTCCTACCGGGCCACCCCCCCGCCCCGGGTGCAAAGTCCGCGGCGCGGGCTTGCTTTCGCTTTCGACTCCTGCGGCCCCTCCGGGGAGGGGACGGCCAGCCGGCGAGCCACCACCACGGCGCTGGGTCCCCTGCCTGCCTTTGCCGGGAGGACCCGGCGTGGAGGCCGGCGCCAGAAGCAGCCCCCACCCAACCCCGCGCTCCACCGCGGTCGCCGCGGAGGGGAGGCCGGAGCCACAACGCCGGCCCACTGGCTGCCCACCCTGCGGCCGCTCGCATCCCCGGGCCGGGCCCGGCGGCCCCGCTCCTTCCTTCCGTCCGCGCGTCCGTCCGAGCGGCGGCGCTCCGCCGGCTCCCTTAAGCGGAGGCGCCTCCCGTCGCCTCCTCCCCCTCGCCGGTCCCTCCCTCTCAGCTCGCTCCGGCGAAGTTTGCACGTCAAGCCCCCGGAGTGGAGCCAGGGCAAAGTCGGAAACGTAGCCACCTATGGAGGAGCCCGACCAACGGCCCTAGGGCACCACCGAGTGTCGTCGCCACTGGGGCCCTCCCACCTAGGGAGGCCCGGGGCTGGAGGAGATAGAGCGAGGGTCATTTCACTTTCAGCTTGCAGGCAGCCTCGCAGTTGTCAGAAGCATGAATGAGAAGCCGCTGCAGCCGACCGGACGCCTGGGCTCGTAGGAAACCACAGGCAGGCGTGGAAATGCCGCCCAGGTGTCAGCCAGAAGTCCAGTGCGCGCGCAGTGTTGCCCACTGTGCCCCGATACCCACAACTGGAAGGTCACAGTGTGCACCCAGTAGACTTGAGCTTCTTGGCCAGGACAGAAGAGACCATGAAATCAGTGTGAGAGAGAGTAGAAGCGAGAGAAACAGACGGAGGCCATCTCTTTAATCTGTTTAGGTGTTTTGGAGGCACTCAAATTTCTGTATTTCCCTTCTCATTGCTCCTGGAAGTGATTTACTCACCCCGAATATAAATAAATACCTTGCCATTTTAAAATCTGATTCATTCTTAACTCGAGTTGTTAGTCTTTCCCTCTTTATGGTTGTCTTTTCTTGGGCAGGGTAAGCACTCAGGGCTAGTTTAGGGGAATATACAGAATTTCTAGAAAATTATGTTTAGAACGTGCTGGTTTTGGTCAGATTTTGTTCACTAAATTAAGCATTGGCCTATAAAATTCAGCGCCCTCTCCAACACACACACACACACACACACACACACACACACACACACACACGGACACACATAGAGCAATTTTGCCTAAGTGATAGGCTAACGGTGGTAAAATAAAAACAGTAATTCTGATCATGTTTCACACTGCAGTAATATCAGCACTCCTGCAACATGTGTCAGAGCTACTTGTTTCCAGGTCCTTTCTCTGACTAGGTGAGAAGGCGGGTTTATTCCTTTTTTTTTTTATTCTCAAACATCTGGTGTGACAGAGGTGGCCAAGAAACAAAGTCCAACTTACAGAAACACAAAAATGTTTAAATAAAAGCAAAAATTAATAAATGTTACTGCAACCCAAACATAACACACGACTCTGGTAGAGCAGGTTTCTTGGGGAATTATTTTAGAAACATTTATAAATAGGGTATAAAATATTTCCCGGGTTGCATGCAAAGAAGTCCAAAGAGTGCAACTATGGGCCATGTGTGATGGCTCATGGCTGTAATCCCAGTACTGTAGGAGGCCAAGGCAAGAGGAATGCTTAAGGCCAGGAGTTTAAGACCAGTCTATCCAACATAGCGAGACCTTGATTCTACAAAAACAACAACAACAAAAAACTTAGCTGGTGTCTTTGTCTATAGTCCTGGCTTCTCAGGAAGCTGAGGTAAGAGGATCTCTTCTGTCAGGAGTTCCAGGCTGTAATGAGCTATGATTGTGCCATTGCATTGAGCCCAGGAGACAGAGCAAAACTGTCTCTAAAAATAAAATAAATAAACATATTTAAAAAGTGAAACTATGTGTGTTTCCTGACCTTATCAAAATAACAAAAAATGATAGAAATGATTGGAAGGATTTAAGTTTTAAAAATCATTTCTAAAGCTTTAACTTTACCTTAGAGTATCAATGAGAAAAATGCATGGGTAAAACTTGTAATTTGCTTGACAACAAACAATAGCATTCCTTCCTAACTCTTAACATAGCTTGGATATCATCAGTGCAGATTTTCAATTTTTTATTCATTCTGAATCACCAAAAAATTGAAAAAATTACATTAGATCATCTAACCTCTCTTTTCCTAAAGGACACAACTTATTACCCTGAATTTTTGCAATTCTACATTTAAGATAAATAAAAATATCAATTTTAATGTAATTTGGAGTTGAATTTGAAATGAAAAGCTTAGGGCCTATGTGGTGGCTCACACCTGTAATCCCAGCACCCTGGGAGACCAAGGCCAGTAGATCACTTGAGCTCAAGAGTTCAAGAGCAGCCTGAGAAAAGCGAGACCCTGGTTCTACTAAAAATAGAAAAAAACAGCCTGGCAATGTGGTGGGCACCGGTAGTTCCAGCTACTCAGGAGGCTGAGGCAAGAGGATCGCTTGAGCCCAAGAGTTTGAGGTTGCTGTGAGCTGTAATGAAACAGCACTCTATTGAGGGTGACAAAGTGAGCCTCTGTCTCAAAAAAAAAAAAAAAAAGCTTAAGGTCATCCAGGTATATAGATGACAAAGGGAGCTTGTCTGCTGAATATAGATAGCTGTTTGGATCCCTGCAAGTTCAGAGTAAGAACAAAAACATGGGAAGAATGGCAAACATGAAATGGGGTCTCAATTCCTCTTTTGCTTGATTTCCCTATTTTTATAGATGAATACTTCAAAAGTCACTAATATGACTTCTAGCCAATGGGGAGCAATCTAACAATTTATAAGATTGCAATTTCTGTCCTGATTCCTACTTGCTACCTCTTTTTTTTCTTTCAAAGGTATTGATTGGTTTAGTAAAAGAAAGAAAACGGGGCTTAAAATGAAAAACATTAAACATCCTTTTAGCTTTATGGCAGTTATAATACTAAGAGAATCGATTACTAAAAGTGGCTATCAATTATTGAATACCTACTAGGTGCTAGATACTGCCCTAGGTATCTCACAAATAAACACTATAGAAAAGTATCATATCAAACTAAGCAATTCAGCTCAATCCTTATGTAGGAAATTTACTACCAAGTTAAAGAGGGTATGGGAATCCAAGAATGACAAAAAATTCTTGGCACAACCTCCCCAACCAGTTTTCTTTTGCTACAGCCAAGAAAAAGTCCTAGCTCCTTCTAGAAATGGCAGATTCTGACATCCATTGTTGTTTGGGATTTCCTAATAGTTGGAATGCATCACCAACAAAAGTCAAAACTGCAAGCTGAGAAATTGCATCTAATATTCAAATTTAAAAGTATTTCTCATACAAAGAACACTTTACAGACAATGGCTCATGCCTGTAATCCTAGCACTCTGGGATGCTGAGGCAGGAGGATCACTTGCACTCAAGAGTTTGAGACAGTCTGAGGAAGAGCAAGAACCCAGCTATATCACAAGAAAAAAAAAAGGTGGGTGGTGCCCATGGCTCAGTGAGTAGGGTGCCGGTCCCATGGCTCAGTGAGTAGGGTGCCGGTCCCATATACCGAGGGTGGTGGGTTCAAACCCGGCCCTGCCAAAATGCAACAATGACAAAAAAATAAAATAAAAATGTTTTAAAAAAAAAGTATAAAAGACCAAACAGAAACACAAATTCTTAGTTTTACTTACCACGCCATAGTAAAGAATTTAATGACCTCTTACCTAAACATTCCCCTTTCACACCCCAAAACTAAAATAAAAATGGCCAGTACAATTTATATGCATTTAGTATAAGTCACTTCAGTATAGTAATATGCTTGTATGATATCAATCAGTGCTTCTGCCAGTGTATTTCTGATGATGTCTTATAACTCGGAGGAGCTTCACTATCTGTTTGCACAATTAAATAATATTCCACTTTCCGGTTTAAGGTTTAAGTAATGAGTATTCAATTTATCAAACTGTTCCTGATGGGCTACCACATACCAGATACTTTACTAGGCAGCAGGGTGAATACAAGATAGTAATTTTGTTTGAGGATATGAGAAAAGTAAGAAGGGAAAAAATTTAATTCATCGAAATGCTCATATGGAAAAAGCTGTCACCAACAATTAGATTGTATGTGACCTAAGAACTCAGCTGTTAGAAGTAAAATGCTGCCAAATGCTGAACATTTCATCTCTTCCAAGGATGTATTTAAAACATGGTCTTACTTCACTATCCAAATTTAGGGATGTCCCCAGTAGGTGCCAAGGGCAACAAGGTCTCTCTTTACAAAAAACAATTCTTTGCACGGACTATTCACATGCAAAATGCTTTATCCAAAGGCATTATAACGTGCAAAAAAAGTTCACCTTTCCATCTCTGGAAATGTCTCTAAATGTAATATAAAAAAGCTGAAACTACCCAAAACTTTTCTAAGATCCAAGATCCCACACAAGCCTCTTTATTTGTAAAAAAAAAAAAAAAACAAACAAACCATCAGTCCTGGTGCAACATCTGAATAAACCTGAAAACCAGTAACTACGGTGTACTTATCTGTGCAAATTACAGGATTGGTAACAGAGATTCTCCATTATCTACCCTAAATGACTGAAGTCACTTGAGCAACAAGAAAACTCAGACCCACTGAATTAGGAATGTGTGTTAGCTTTGGTTTTCTTATATCCTCCTAAAATTGGCTGAGCCTTTCTCTCAATATCTCTCTCTCTCTCTTTTCCCTCTGACCACACCTCTTCTTTTCCTTCTTTCTTCTCAATAGAGAGCTAGGGCTCTATTCTGTGTAAGAAGTATCATAGGCAGGCCTTTCCCTAACTGTGCTCCCTCTAGTGAAATACTTCACAGCCTGTCATGAGTACATCAGTATTCCAGTAGAGGGAGAATGCTGGAAGGAGTAAATCGAATCCATCAGCTCAGTGGCCGGAGTTGCTGGCAGTCAAGTGCGAAATTAGGAATAATAAGGATAGTTGAAACAGTGGAGAAAGGTGATGAGAGATAATTATCTTTTTCAAAACTTATCCTGTACACATACTCACTCATTCTACAATATACATCATTTGCTAAACAGCTTTGAATTTTTGGTTTGTTCTCTTAATTTTATGTGTATATCAATATATGAGTTCTCCTAAAGAACCATTTACCAGTAATAGTAAATTGCTTGAAAAAGAGAAAAGAAATGTAAAAATACACATATAAAAGGTGATAAATTACAATAAATCATAACACAAAAGGTAATAAATTAATGCTACCCAAATGTTTCTAGGGATTTAACGCTGACTTATAAGTTTTAAATACACATATAAAAGGTGATAAATTATAAATCATAACACAAAAGGTAATAAATTAATGCTACCCAAATGTTTCTGGGGATTTAACGCTGACAAACTTGATTATTTAAAACCTTGATTTAAAGGTTAAGTAGTTCTAAAAAAAAATAGAAGGGTTTAAGTTATAGAAAAGGAATGGAAAATCTGGACCAACATTCAGCTATTAAAAAAAGGGTGACAGCCTCACATACAATTAAATGCAAAGATTAAATACATTGTTAAAAATAATTTCCTATGTTACTTTTGTACAGCCAAAGCTTTCATTAAAGTGACTACCACCATCTACAGTGACAGGGGCTATTATCACCATTTATGGACCCAGAAGTTAAGAGCATGGATCCTAGAGACAATCTGTCTTGGCTGAATCCCACTTCTACTACTTACTAGATGTATAACACTAGTGAAGTCACTTAACCTCTCAGTGTCTTTATGTATAAAATGAGTAAAACAAGATTATCTACTTTATGACAAACATTAAGAAATTAATAGTATAAAAGCACTTATAAGTGTCAGTTATTATCATTAACACTATGCTTGTTACATAGCAAGCACCAGTTCTAATCTATACATGCTATACTATCAGACCAGTTCTGCCACAGTATAGCTTCAGTTATGTCAGTCCCTGCTCTAACACTTTCAAGGGTTCTGCATGGACTGCTGAAATCAATAAAAATTGTTCTAGCATCCCTTGACAGTCTGCTTCTGCCTTAGCCTCACCACTTCTACAGTGTTCACTGCCCTTATGGCAGTGGAAATGACCAATTCAGCTTCAAACATGCTCCCTATTCCAACCCCAGCTGTTCTTTTCTCATCTGTCATTCCTTCTATAATAGTTTCTCTCCCTTGACTTAAATCCTACTGTTCAATCAAGTAGTTCCTCAAATTCTACTTCTTTAACAAAATCTTTCTCCATCCCTCCCACTAAGCACATGGGAACTCATCCCCATCTCTAAATCATAGAACTACATGGATTAGGAATTAGGAGTATACACTCTGAGATCAAGGTGGCAATGAAAGAAACATTTCATTTCCCAGGGATCAACAGTCTGGGTGTGTGCCACACCTTTTAGGGGCAAAACACGACTGTAAGAGGGACTTTACCCAACAAATGCAACCAGTGTAACATGGTTTCTTGTACCCTCAATGAATCCCCAACAATGAAAAAAAAAAAAACAAATTTTAAATAAAAATTATTTTTATTTTAAAATAAAAAAAATTTTATTTTTATTTAAAAATAAAAAAATTTTAACATACATAATTATACCCTGTTTAGATTTTTTAAAAATACACTTTTATGATCAGAATGATTTTTTTTTAAAAAGGGATGATTGTGGGCAGCGCCTATGGCTCAAAGGAGTAGGGCGCCAGCCCTGTATGCTGAAGGTGGCGGGCATTCAAACCCAGCCCCGGTCAAAAACTGCAAAAAAAAAAAAAAAAAAAAAGGGATGATTATCCTTTATACTAAGGATCTTATTTATTTAAAAGAAGAAGAAACTCTAAATTTATGTTGAGATTAAATTTTTGTGAGATTGTTACAAATCCCTGTTACGTGAGCAGCAATAGCACTGAAATATAAAACCAGAGGCCATTTCCTTTGTTTTGAAACCCAATCTTTAGCTAGGATTCTCAAAGTACCAACCTCTCTTTAGTTCTTCTTCTTCATGGAGTATATGCTGCTGTATTTTACAGCTGCTAAACTCCTTAGCCAGTTAACATCCTTTACTACCTGGCAAAAATCTTCTTACAGCCTTATCACTGATCACTTCCCCTTTACAAAGATTCTATTCTAGCTAAACAAGCTACTTGTGTCCAATACATAAAATAGGGCATATCCATGAAAGTTTTGCTAAATTCCATTATCTTTTTTAAAATAAAACTCACATAAGATTCACCATTTTAACGATTTTAAAGTATATAAGTTAATGACATTTAGTACACTGACAACATAGTGCAACTAACATGGCTATCTAGTTCCAGAACATCTTCATCACTCCAAAAGGAAACCCCATATCTACCAACACGTCAACGCCCACCCCCACCCATCTCCTTCTGTCTCCTGGATATCTCAATGAATGGAATCATCACACGTGGCTTTTATGCTTGGCTTCTTCCATTTAAGCACAATGTCTTGAAGGTTTATCTGTGATGGAGTATGTATCAGTATTTCATTCCTTTTTATGGCTAAATAATATCCCACTGTGTGGTATACCACAATTTTGTTTATCCAATTATCAGTGGATGGACATTTTGGATTGTTTCTACTTTTTGGATATAATGAAAAGTTGCATGCCATTGTCTTTTACCTTCCTTCTGTCTCATATGCTAAACAAAGTCAAGCTTTCATTTGAGTTTCAAATTGACTTTTATCTTCCCTCCTTAGCTTGGCCCAAAGTCCAAACCTTCCTCTGAATTCCTTCACCACTTCCATAGTGAAGGCAGCAAACTGTCAGCATACTGCAGAAACCTACAGTCCTCGTTAGGTTGACTCTTAAAGAACTGTTCTCTTCTTAAATTAGTTAATATATTAAAATTCAGGAAAAAATTCATCAAAGTCCATATTTCAGTCCCTGTAAATATTTGTAAGGTCTGGTAATATCACCGTCCCAATAGCCAAAGTTTAACTGGTCACCTGCTTTTACCCTTACCCACTACATCCTATCTCAATATAGTGGACATCGTGGTTTTATTAAAATAGAAGTAAGATCAAGTCACCCAGAATTTTCCAAAAGTGTTCCACTATGTGGCCATATAACCTGGCCTTGTTACTTGTCAGACTTCATTTCCTACCACTTATTTTCTCCTATTCACTCAGTCAGATCCTTTCTGTTGTTTGCACAGCCCAGGAGGCTCCTGCCTTAGGCCTTTTCACTGGCTGTTCACTCCAGCAGGAATATTCTCCTTTTCCTGACTTACTCTTTCTAATCAACTATTATCATGTAATATAATATATAATGTATTTATTTATGTTTGCTGTCTCTTAACTCTTTCCTTCCATTAAAAGATAAGTGCAATATGGAAAACAGCATGGAAGTTCCTCAAAAATTAAAAGTAGAACTACCATATGATTTAGCAATCCTACTTCTAGATATACATCCAAAGGAAATGAAATCAATATGTCATAGAGGTATCTCCATTTCATGTTCATCACAGCATTATTCACAACAGCCAAGACATTGAATTAACTCTGGTGTCCATAAACAGGTAAGTGGATAAAGAAAATACGGTACATATATACAGTGGAATGCTACCCTAGCCTTAAAAAGGAACTCCTGTCATTTGCAGCAACATAGATGAACCTGGACGACATTATATTAAGTAAAATAAGCCAGACACAGAAAGATAAATCTGTACCGTCTCATTTGTATGTGAAATCTAAAAGGTGAACTCACAGAAGTAGAGAATAGAATGGTAGGTACTAGGGGTTGAGGTTGGGGGTGGAGGGATATTGGTCAAAGGACACAAAGTTTCAGTTAGATAGTAACATAAATTTAAGAGATCTATTGTACAACATGGTGACTACAGTTAGTAACAATGTATTGTACTCTTGAAAATTACTAATAGATTTTAAGTGTTCTCACAAACAAAAAGTGATGAGTATGTATATGGAGAAATGCATATGTTAATCAGCTTTATTTAGCCATTCTCTAGTATACACATATTTCAGAAGAATATGTTGGAATGATAAATATATAGAATTTTTGTCAATTATAAAAAAGATAAATGCAAATTCAATGACAGGGACATTTGTTCCCTTGATTTACTAATTTATCCTCAGTGCCCAGAAGGGAACATAACACATAGACTTGTACTCGGTAAATATTTGTTGAATGAACAAATATTGGGCCTACAGTCTGTTGATGCAGACAAGGGGCTGCTACTTTAGATTGGTCATGGACTTGACAGTTTCTCACAGTTCCACCTAGCCCAGTTTATTCCTCTACCTGTCTTGTCCCTCTGGTCTCTGGAGACTTCGGAGTTTGTGGCTCCTCTCCTTTCTATATATCTTTTCATAGGTATAGTCTTCAAAAAAGCTTAAATGTAACGGACTCTAAGAACAAATTTCAATGACTCCCCCTTTTTTTTTTTATGATTTTTTCCCCTTAACTATTTGACATTTTGAGTTGTTTTCCAGAAATTGTAGATTTTCTGCAAGACAAAGGTGTTGAGGTTCTGAAGGCCCCTGAGCAGACCCTGATGATTCCAAAACTCACCATATCCCACAACCTGCCCCCAGTGCCCATGGCCCCTTGTTAGTTATACCATAGACTGTCCCAAGGCAGGTGGCCCCTCCTTTAAAAGCCTGTGATTTCCTCAGGGAGACTGAGGAGCTTCCCCCATTCTTCCTGACAAGACATCATTAAAAAATTCCTTTCTGGCCAGGCCCAGTGGCTCACGCCTGTAATCCTAGCACTCTGGGAGGCCATGGTGGGTGGATTGCTTGAGCTCATGAGTGAGACCCCATCTCTACTAAAAATAGAAAAACTGAGGCAAGGCAATAGGATTGCTTGAGCCCAAGAGTTGGTTGCTATGAGCTATGATGACGCCATGGCACTCTACCCAAGGCAACAGTTTAAGACTTCATCTCAAAAAAAAAAAATTACTTTCTTCCTTGGCAATCCTTGTTGTCTCAATAATTAGATCTTTGTGCAACAAGTAACAGGACTTAGGCTGGTTTTGACACCCCTCATGGTTTTCAATAGTAGAAGTCACAACTGTAGTCCCTGGAAATTACTTTCTATTCTTTCCTTTTTCCTCCAGAGACAATTTCAATGGCCACAGTAGAAAATCAACAAATAGTTATGGACTAAAGAGCTCCTTTAGTATTCATATTTCCTTCGCTCCAAATCCCTCCACTGACAGTGGCTATCCTGTTTTAATCAAAATTCCTACAGGAATTTCCTCTTTTTTACATTATGTGAAACTTAACCAGTAAATTCATGAAGGCAGACATGTTATGAGAAAATCCATTAATAAAGTGACTGCAGTTTTCATAATGATCTGAGATTGCTCATTAGCACAGAGCTATCTGGCAGCCTGGGCAAAGGCACTGGACCCAGACAGTATTCTTGAAGAACTCCTGCCTGCTTTAAAATCTTGCTTAGAATCTTCCCTGCCCTGAGCAGCTAGGTCTACATTACCTGAGGAGAGAGTAAGACAGTAGCTAAGGGAAATGGAGCCAGAAAGAAATACAAGAGTACCGCTCGTGGACAACCTCCCAGAGAAAAAAAGAGGATCTGTATTGGGAGAGAGGACACCATCTATCTTTAAAGTTTTCTTCAATTTTAAAAAATTTTGGAAGGGGTGTTATTTATCAATTTTCCTGTTGAGAAATAAACCCCCCATAATATCATTGTCATTTCATATTAGTTATATTCAGGGTTATATTTAAAGTTGGAGATCTTATTCAGTTATCTCAATTTTTTTTTTTTTTTTTTTGAGACAGTGTCTATGTCACACTCAGTAGACTACCATGGTGTCACAGCTCATAGCAACCTCAAACTCTGGGGCTTAAGCGATTTTCTTGCCTCCGCCTCCCAAGTAGCTGGGACTACAGGTGCCCGCCACAATGCCCAGCTATTTTTGTTGTTGTTCTTGTTGCAGTTGTCATTGTTGTTTAGCTGGCCCAGGAATTTGAACCTGCTACCCTTGGTGCATGTGGCCAGCACCATAACCACAGTGCTACGAGTGCTGAGCCCAGATATCTTAAATTTTTTAAATTAACATCCTCTGGTAAAACTCATACTCTTATAATAGGAAGCACTGCATTTATTTATAGCAAAATAGCCGTTACCTTTTCTTTGGAGGCCAGGACAAAAATCCTGATGGATTTACCAGTGGATCTTCATCTGCTGTGATTATGGAAGCTCTTTCTTCTTAATTCTGTCCAGATCTAAAAAAACAGAAAAAAGGCAAAGAGATGAAATAGTGGATAAAGCTAATCAGAAATATCATTAGTTTCCAGATGTTCCAAAATTATTATATGTGCTTTGAAATGTCAAATTATTAAATTTCAAGACACTTTACCAATTTGCAACAAATGCAATTCAGGTTTTTGTTTGTTTGTTTGTTTTACAATGAACTTAATTGGCTATATTTACAATAATCTAAGAACAAATGACTATTCAATATGCATACAGAGTCAGTCTCTTGGGGATTAAAATCATTGTATGTAATTTGCTACTCATGAGTTTTCACTTAATTTTTAAGATGGCTATTCAGAAAGTCTGCTCCTATGAAACCTGTCAGAATCACAGATTTTAAAAACACACATGCACTGAATAAAATTATTATTTGGAGAGCTCATTGTGTCTTTATCATTCAGCAGTTTGTAAAAGCAATTCGTAATACTTCAAAAAGCAAATAAAAACTCAAATCATCTTTCTAAAAAGCATGAGAAAAATATGTACTCTATTATCTTCACAGTTGTATGCTTATGTATGTCAGGTAAAATGTAGCTACTTTTTAATTCATTTTGGGAGGACTAGTGAGTTAAGTAATTAAGAGATTGGACATTAACAATCCAGAGTTAGGAATTAAGCTGGTTCGCAAGTATGAAAAGCAGCAAAAAAGAAAGAGCACCAAATATGGGCAGTGACACAGCTACAGAGCAGATGCTGTCCACAGGTAAAACAAAGCAGGCTGATTTCATATGAAAAATTCACTACTAATACACTTCTCCTCCAATAATCCTTACTGGCTATCAGCCAAAATTGGGTGCTGGGAATATAGCTTTGCTCAACTTTTATTTGTATTGATGTGTTGTACGATGGTAACACAAATATTTCTATGACTTGAGATCCTACTACTAAAGCATCCTTGAAAGTCAGCAGCTAAAGTTCTATGTCATATTTTGAATATTTAATCATAATTATCTTTATTGGCTGTTTTTTTTGCTAGGTCATATTCTTTCCCTCTCCCTTTTAAAAACAGTGTCAGTTTTATTCACCCACAAAATACTTACAATCATTTCTACAATCTTTATAAACCAAATGTCTCTCTTCAGATTTCTGATTCCTTCCCAGTTTCCTTTCTTTTTAAAAATTTCTGATTTCCATTTTAGTGTTACTTTTCCTGCCTTACTTCTAATAAAAACCACTACCTTGCTTAACATGTCTGTCCTTGATCAAAATTCAATTCTTTTTTTTTTTTTTGGAGGGACAGAGTCTCACTTTATCACCCTTGGTAGAGTGCTGTGGCGTCACACAGCTCACAGCAACCTCCAACTCCTGGGCTTAGGCGATTCTCTTGCCTCAGCCCAAGAGTTTGAGGTTGCTGTGAGCTATGATGCCATAGCACCCTACTGAGGGCGACAAAGTGAGACTCTGCCTCAAAAATAAATAAATAAATAAATAAAAATAAAAAATAAAAATAGAGAGGCTGGGTGCGGTGGCTCATGCCTGTAATCCTAGTTCCTGGGAGGCCAAGGTGGGTGGATTGCCTGAGCTCATGGGTTCGAGACCAGCCTGAGCAAGAGCGAGAGACTGTCTCCAAAAAATATCCAGGAGTTGTTGCGGGCACCTATAGTCCCAGCTTCTTGGGAGGCTGAGGCAGGAGAATCGCTTAAGCCCAAGAGTTTGAGGTTGGGGCGGCACCTGTAGCTCAGTGGGTTGGGCACCAGCCACATACACCAAGGCTGCCGGGTTTGAACCCGGCCTGGGCCAGCTAAAACAATGACGACTGCAACAAAAAAAACAGCCAGGCGTTGTGGCGGGCACCTGTAGTCCCAGCTACTTGGGAGGCTGAGGCAAGAGAATCACTTAAGCCTGAGAGTTTGAGGTTGCTGTGAGCTGTGATGCCACGGCATTCTACCGAGGACAACATAGTGAGACTCTCTCTCTCAAAAAAAAAGAGTCTGGGAGGGCCTGTGACTCATCGAGTAGGGCGCTGGCCCCATATACCGAAGGTGGCAGGTTCAAACTCGGCCTCAGCCGAACTGTGAAAGAGAAAAACAGCTGGGCCTTGTGGCGGACGCCTGTAGTCCCAGCTACTCGGGAGGCTGAGGCAAGAGAATCGCCTAAGCCCAGGAGCTGGAGGTTGCTGTGAGCTGTGTGACGCCACAGCACTCTACTGAGGGCGATAAAGTGAGACTTTGTCTCTACAAAAAAAAAAAAGAGAGAGAAAAAAAAAAGAGTTTTAGGTTGGTGTGAGCAGTGATGCCAGGGCACTCTATGGAGGGTGACATAGTGAGACCCTGTCTTGAAAGAATGAAAGAAAAGGGAAGGAAGGAAGGGAGGGAGGGAATGGAAGGAAGGAAGGAAGGAAGGAAGGAAGGAAAGAGAGAGGAAGGAAACAAGCAAGCAAGTTAGCTCTTTCCTGGGTGGGTAAACTTTCTTCTGAAGTCTAACAAAACAGTGTACAACTCATGCCCAGTGCTCAGCAGGGTAAGTTCTCCCAAAACACACGTATCTGTGTAGTCATCACCCAAGTCAAGAAACAGAACACCCTCAGCACCCAGAATCCCCTTAGTCCCCCTTAAAGATTTAACTATCCCTCCAGGGGCCCACTCTCTCAGGGCAGGATGTTGACTTTTTCACAAGTTTTTGAGACAGGGTCTCACTCTGTAGCCCACACTAGAGTGCAGTGAAGTCATCATAGCTTAGGAAGCTTCAAAATCCTGGGCTCACGTGATCCTCCTGCTTCAGCCTCTAGAGTAGATGGGATTACTGGATTGAGCCACCACATCCACCTTATTTTTGTTACAGTTCAGCTGGGGCTGGGTTTGAACCTGCCACCCTTGGTATATGGGGCCAGCGCCTTACTGACTGAGCCACAGGTGCTGCCCCCCACCCCATTTTTTTTTTGTAGAGACAGAGTCTCACTTTATTGCCCTTGGTAGAATGCTGTGGCGTCACAGCTCACAGCAACTTCCAACTCCTGGGCTTAGGCGATTTTCTTGCCTCAGCCTCCCGAGTAGCTGGGACTATAGGCACCCGCCACAACACCTGGCTATTTCTTTTGTTGCAGTTTGGCTGGGGCTGGGTTTGAACCCGCCACCCTTGGTATATGGGGCCAGCGCCCTACTCACTGAGCCACAGGTGCCACCCCACCTAATTTTTCTATGTTTGTAGAGATGGGATCTGGCTGTGTTGCCTAGGCTGGTCTTAAGTTCCTGGCCCAAGCGATTTTCCTGCTTCTGCCTTCCAGATTGCTGGGACTACAGGCATGAGCTACCAATGCCCAGCAGAGATTTTTTTTCTCACATGTTTCTTACTAATATTACAGTAAATACAAAGCAAATATACAACTCCCTCCACCCGCAGGGGCAGAATGCAGAACTTACCTGTTCTTGATGGGTCCTCGAAAGGAGGGGTCGTATTGGACTGGCTTCCCTGAGGGGAGGAGGAAGTGTGGAAAATTAGGATTCTGTCTCCTCATGTCCTTTCTGGGCAAGACTGACAGGAGGGGACACTGGAGAGCAGGAGAGGGAGGCTCAGCCAGCAGCAGCTCAGCCTCAGCAGCTCACTATGAATTCTGCTCTGGCAGCTATCTGGGAGGGGAAGAGGGGGACCTTTATGGTGTCCCACTCACACCTCAAGGCTGTCAGCCTGGGAAATGGCCTTGGTCTCCTGCCCCACCCTGACCCATTTCTCCAGAGTATCTGTCCAGCAGGGATCAGGATTCTTGTGTCTCAGTGGCTCTCACATCCTCATCTTCATCCCTTTCCCCTCCCTATGCTCTACTCAGGGATTACTCAGATCCCCAGCCCCCTCCCCACATCTGTCCCACACCCTACCTCCACCCTCTAGCTGGAGGCTATGGGAAAGAGACTGGACTTGAAGGTGTCAACCTCTACAGACCTGGGGAAAAAGGGGCCCCCTGCAGATCCCCACTTTAGAGGGACCTTAGTCCCTGGGCCACCACTAGGCTCTGGGCAGGCAGTCAGGGTGACACCTGAGCCTGGCCTTTGAGATTGTGGCTGCATCCTGTTCCTGGTCCTCCCTGAGTACACACAGGGAGAGGTGGGGCCAGGCAGCCAGGGTCCTGTGGGCATTGAGGAGGACGGGCAGAGGCTGGGCAAGAGGCTGGGAAGGCGTGGGGTGGGGTTCTTCTGCCCGGGTGCTCTGGACTCTGTCCCTCAGTGGCTTATGGACATGATGTCAATGATTGACCCAGAGCTGCTCCAGGAAGTCTACCAGGGAGTCCTAGCTGCCCCTTTCTCAAGCCCTAAGGAACTCAAGCCCCGCCTCATGGAGGCCCCTCCTTTGGAGTTTCCTCCCCTCCAGACCAGGAGCTCAGATCTCCAAACCCAAAAGGGCCTTTGTGCCCATAGGGGTCCCAAGCTGGTCCTCAGCTCCCTCTCCTCAAACCCCTGGCCTCTATTCCTCTCAAGAGATTCTGGAAATAGACTCCCTGCCCTCTCCCCGCTCAGGTTTCACCCTTCACAGGAACCTCAGAAGGCCCTGCCCCTATTCCTCAAAGTACCCTAGGACCCTACTCCTTATTCCTAAGAAACTGGAGGCAGACTCTTAGCCCCAACTCCTCACAAGAACCCCCAGCAGAACTCACTCCTCCTGTCACTTTTTACAGAGATCCCAGCCGGAGGGCCACCAGCAGTTTTCTCCCTCAAGGACCCAGAGTCCAGGCTGAAACTCCTCCTCACAGGGACTCCAATCTCACCTCTTGCAGGCTCTGCAGCATGAGCCACTCCCAGCCCCCGTCCCATTTTCTTGCTCAGGCCCCTGACCCTGCTCGTCTTTCAGGCTTTGTTTCCCAGGGCTCAGCCCTCAGGGATCCAGGGTCCAGGCCTGAAATCCCCCACCCCCACAAGGCTCCCAGCCCCTCAGGGAATCACAGCTCTAATCCTCACTGACACCCGGACCCCAGCTGCACTTCCCAATGACTCCCTAGCAAAGGTTCCCATCCCCGGAGCCCCATCCTCCTCCCAGGACCCTGAATCCTTCCTTCCTTCTACTCCTGTGTCCCGGCCCACCTCTCAAGGACCCAGGACTCTCCTTATTTCCTCTCACTGGAACCAGCCTCAGCCACCATTCCCGCAGCAGCCCCAGCCTCACCAAAAGCCTCATCCTCGTCCTGCTTTCCCCCCATGGCTCAGTCTCCAGAGTGATTGGAGCCAGGGAGACCTGGCGTCTCACCTGCCACCGCCCCGCCCTCCCCCACGTCACAGCCCCACCCCCGGCTATGGTCCCTGACACACTCTAGTTCCTTCTTCTCAACTCTGTGCCCAGGTGGCTGGGAAGTTGAGCCTGGAACAAGGGTTACTTGCCAGGGGCGCTGCAGACCACAGTGTGAAGGACCTGGCACACTCCCATAAGAAAACACTTCAGGGCTCGGCGCCTGTAGCTCAAGCGGCTAGGGCGCCAGCCACATACATAGGAGCTGGCGGGTTCGAATCCAACCCCTGCCCACCAAACAATGACAACTACAATCAAATAGCTGGGGGTTGTGGGAGGCACCTGTAGTCCCAGCTACTTGGGAGGCTAAGGCAAGAGAATCTCTTAAGCCCAAGAGCTGGATGTTGCTATGAGCTGACACCATGGCACTCTACTGAGGACGACATAGTGAGACTGTCTCAAAAAAATATATACTTCATAGTCTCACAAACTACGTCAACTGTGGTACACCCTCCCTCCTGCCAAAGACTAAGGGTCAAAATTTGCTTTGACTAGACCCTGCCACACAGCTGTCCCTCACAAGTCTTCCCTCCCACCAGGCAGCTGTCCACACCTGCCACACCTGTTCCTATCCGCTCCACCCACATTCCCTCTGGATGTATGTGCTTCCTCCCCACTCCACACAACAGTTACCCAGTTTATTACCAAACCCAACATTTATTACTGAGAACCAAAGAAACCAGTTGGCATAGAGGCCTGACTTCAATTCATCGAACTTCAGCTGAGGGTGGGGATAGGGGCTGTCAGACCTCCAGGGCCTGGCTGGGATCTCTGATTGAGGAATGTGTTAAGGGGTAGTGGGGAGAGAAGATGGTGGCACCCCCAGGCATGGCTGTGAGCAGCAAGTGGCAGGGGAGGCTGCTGAGCCAGTGGCCATCCAGGCTGGGAAGGGAGGATGTGGTCCATTCTCAGGTGTTGACAGCGGGCAGGGAGCCGAGCTCAGGCAGCAGTTCGGGGTGGGGGTCTAGGCGGGCCAGGCGGCTCTGTTCCAGGGCAATAGCTTCAGCTGAATGCTTGCACTTCTCAGAACCACACTGACAGGTGAAATATTTGCTTTTGATGTCCCAGAAGCGGTCGCCATAGTCAAACCTGCCAGGAGCACAAGAACTTGTGGGTCTGAACCCAGCCATACAAAGCCATCCAAAAGACCTTGTGGGTCCTGCTCCCTAGAAAGGACCCACTCTCACCTTCTCCAGATGGGTCCTAAGCCCTTGTATGTTCTATACACTTGCAGCAACAGCATCACCTGGCGACCTTTCAGAAACAGACTCTTGGCCCCATCCCAAACCTTCTGAATCAGAATCTCGCAGAGGCGCTCAGGACTTTGTTTCAACAAGTTGTCCACACTGAGAAGCTCTGCTTTCATCTATGCTTGGAAACCAGGCACTCTCTAGCCTTTGGGTCTCAAGCTTGCTGCATCCCCCACCCTAGCAGAGCACCTGGAGTCTTACCCTAGCTCCTCCCCAGTCCGTATGTCTCGGGAACTGAAGAAGGCAATTCGTGGAAATCGAAGGTCTTGGTGCAGCATGAAGACCCGGACGGGAATGATGTTGGGGTCACACAGGTGGTTGATGAAGCGGCTGATGTTGCCATAGTAACGGGCATCAATGCAGTATACTTCTCCATCCTGAGGGCAAGGTGTCACTCTTCAGGTCTACGTCTGCCCAGCCTAGTTGGCCAACCTCCCCACCCACTGAGCAGTCCTTTCTCCCAGGTTTGCATCTGCTGACTTCCAGAAACCCAGCCACTGGGAGCAGGGGGAGAGGAGGTCTCCTGCCCACCTTGTTGTCTAAGTCAAAGAGATAAGAATCATCCTCTCTCACATCAGCCTCTGCATCAGAGATCAGCTCCCCAACGTACCTATTGGACAGGAAGTGATGTTCGGCAGGTGAGAGGGGTCTCTCCTCATAACCCCCAGAACCCTCTACCACTATTCATCAACCACCCTGTTGCTATCCGCAAACTTCCCAAACTTCAAACCATAGCAGGCCCAAAGGAGAGGATCAGGAAGGGGAACATGAAGACACAGGCATGTGAGGGACAACACAAGGTGCAGTCCTGCCAGCTGGGGTCCCCCCTGACAGGTGGAGCGACAGGCAGGTTTGGGTTAGAGAAGACCTGGGGAAGCAGTAGTGCGCAAGTTAAAGGGCAGCATTCTGGCCTCGGCCTGGAGCAAGAGTGCAGACAGACGCTGAGCCTCTGTGGTTAGGGGCACTGACATCTAGGGGCAGGTGGCTTAGGTAGGGACGGTGGGGAAATTTGTTCAGATTTAGACATAGGGTTTGTGTGCTAGAAGCCACCAAGAAGGGTGGGTGCTGTAGGGCTGAAGGATAGGAGGGATTAGAGCTACTGAAAAAAAAAGGGACCCCTTTCCTAAAGATAGAGCTAGAGGAGCAAGGAGGAGCTCAGAGCAAGTCAGGGGTGGGGGAGAGCCACATCTGGACAGCAGTGGGTAGAGAGGAACCAGTTGTCTAATTGTGGGTAAACAGAAGCCATGAGAACGAAGACCAAGACACCTGGAGCAGGCACTGTGGTGGTGTGACCCAGGAGAGGCAACAGCAGCAGATGGGGGCGGAGGCTGATTTTTTTTTTTTTTTTTTGAGACAATCTTACTTTGTTGCTCTGGGTAGAATGCTGTGGCATCACAGCTCACAGCAACCTCAGACTCTTGGGCCCAAGTGGTTCTCCTGCCCCAGCCTCCTGAGTAGCTGGTACTATAGGTGCCCATCACAACACCCAGCTATTTTAAATTGTTTCTTTTTTAGACAGTCTTACTCTGTCAACCTGGGTAGAGTCCTACGGCGTCATAGCTCACAGCAACCTCAAACACTTGGGCTCAAGTGATCCTCTTGTCTCAGCCTCCCAGGTAGCTAGGACTACAAGTGCCCAGTACAATGCCCGACTATTTTTAGAGATGGGGTCTCACTCTTGCTCAGGCTAGTCTTGAACCTGTGAGTTCAAGGAATCCATCTGCTTTGGCCTCCCCGAGTGCTAGGATTACAGGCGTGAGCCACTGTACCCAGCCTTGATTTTGGCAGGGATGGGCACTTAGTGGATGGTGGAGAAGCTGAGGCCCAGTGAGAAGGGGCCGCTTGTCTGACAAGTTGAGAGATGATGTGGTAGAATGATAAGAAACTGTGCCTTGGGCTCAGCGCCTGTGGCTCAATGGGCTAAGGCGCCAGCCACGTACACCTGAGCTGGTGGGTTTGAATCCAGCCCGGGCCCGCCAAACAATAATGATGGCTGCAACCAAAAAAAATGGCCGGGCGTTGTGGCGGGTGCCTGTAGTCCCAGCTACTTGGGAGGAGGAGGCAAGAGACTTGCTTGAGCCCAGGAATTGGAGGTTGCTGTGAACTGTGATGCCATGGCACTCTATCCAGGGTGACAGCTTGAGGCTGTCTAAAAAAAAAAGAAAGAAAGAAATTGCCCCTTGGACGGGCAAATGGGACTAAAGGGCTGTTTTATTTTTATTTTATTTTTTTTGCAGTTTTTGGCCAAGGTTAGGTTTGAACCCGCCACCTCTGGCATATGGGCCCGATGCCCTACTCCTTTGAGCCACAAGTGCCACCTCCAGGGCTGTTTTATTTTGCAAAGGCCAAAAGAGACCTAGGCAAGTCTTAGGGAGACAGGGTAGGAGGAGTCAAGGAAAAAGGGGGAGATTACAGATCCTTGGGAGAGAAATGGTGGAGAGGGACAGGCTTCTGATGAGGTGGACAGAAAGAAAAGTGTTATCACCATTTTACAGACAAGAAAAATAAGCCTCAAAAAGGTTAAGTAACTTGGCCAGGACACCCAGCAGCAGAGCTGAGCTTAAACCCAGGCCTGCCTATCTCCAAAACTAGTGCTTTTCCCAGAAAGAAAGGGTGGGGAGAGAGTGTGTGAGGCCTGGAAATACACAGAGAAGGTTGCAGGAAGACAGGCTCTGTGGACTGGGCAGAGTGGAGGCAGGCATGGTCCTCTGCCATAGGGATGAGGATCAGAGGAATTTGGCAAGAGACTGGGCAGGGGGAGAGACATGACCCACGAGGGCTAGGCAGAGGAAGGGCTGGGAGTCACTGGTGGCTATGTGTCCCCGTCCAAGTGCCCAGGTGTCCCTGTAACTCACTCGCAGATGAAGGTCCCCTGGGGGATGGTCTGTAGGGCGCGGACCCCCCAGCCCATCTTGGCTGTTCTGTAGAGCTGCAGCCGTACCCTGGGGTGAGAGAGGGGATGCTGTTAGATGGAGGTCCTGGAAAAGCCCCAGGGGAAGGGCAGAGGGGGTGAGGTGGGGGGGCCTGCAAGAGCAGGGCCTCACTTGATGCCGCTCTGCACAACACGGTTCTTGCAGTTTCTCCAGCAGGAGCATGCCTGGTTACACTCGAAAATCAGGGGGGGCTCAATCTTGTTAAATTCCTGGAGCAGCCGCCCGTCCTGGGGTGTGGAGGGAGGGGAGGACAGTGGTTTCTCTGGGGAGGGGCACCTCAGCTGCCCAGGAACCCCCAGACGCTACAGAAAAATCCACTGCTGACCCCAACCCAGAGACAAGGAGGATGGGGTGGGTGGGGAAGGCCACATAAGCCCTGAGATTAGAGAACAGGAAACACACAAGCATTGCCCTTGATTTGCATAAAGGTGAGAGACAAGGTCCCAGGAAGCTGACATGAAGCTAGCTGCTCTGAAGGAGTGGCCAGGCATCATGGCCAGGCAGGGGGCATGTACCTTGTCATACCAGCACCGGATGCTGAGCTGGCCACACAGGCAATTGGAGCTGGAGCAGTCGTCCACACATGTGCAGTGCTGGGACAAGGAGGCAAAGGGTTAGCTTGAACCCCAGAACTGGTCTTGACTCCTCAAATCGCAGGGCTCTCTAAACCCCTCAACCCATCCTTCCTTGGGTCCATGTTTTAGGACAATGGGTGGTGATGGTCCCAGTATAAGATGAAATCTATGTTGTTGATGGGCATGTCCTCAGGGCTACTCGAACTCATATGATACCTTCATGTGACCCAGAAAAAAGGACCCCTTTCTCCAGGTGGATGCAACCACTCGGCATGACGTCCCTTTCAACCCCCACTCCTTCGGCCATGTGCCCTTGCTGGTCCATGACTTTCTCAACTTCCCAACTGTACTTGATATTCTTTTGGGAAGGTCCAAGGCCCTCCATTCACCTGCAGATGGGTGATGTTGCGGTCAATATTCATGGTGGATGTCTCACAGTTCTCTGAGATGTACTTGTAATCCTCAGGGCAGGGTTCCCCATCCACACCGTTGACACAGGGAATGGGCACATTCTCATAGCCCCGAGCCACATCCCTAAAGAGGAGGTGTTGGGGTTGGGGGGCTAAAACAGGGGGTGAGGGGCTCCCCTAGGTGCAAGAAGAACTTCCCCTAGGGGCATGGGGAAGGAACGAGGGTTGGGGAAATAAGGTTCCCAGATAAAATACCAGATGGCTAATGAAATCTGAATGTCAGATAAATAAGAAATAACTTTTTTTTTTCTTGACAGAGTCTCATTCTATTACCCTGGATAAAGTGCCATGGCATCGTAGCTCACAACAACCTCAAACTCTTGGGCTCAAGTGATCCTCCCAAGTAGCTGAGACTACAAACATCTGCCACAATGCCTAATTTTTTTCTGTTTAGTAGAGATGGGGTCTCGCTCTTGCTCAGGCTGGTCTCGAACTCCTGAGCTCAAGTGATCCAAATACCTTGGCCTTCCAGAATGCTGGGATTACAGTCATGAGCCACTGTGCCTGGTCAAGAAATAACTTTTTAGGTGGCGCCTGTAGCTCATCGAGTAGGGTGCCAGCCCCATATACCAAAGGTAGCAGGTTCAAACCCAGCCTCGGCCGAATTGCAAAACAGAAAAATAGCTGGGGGTTGTGGCGGACGCCTGTAGTCCCAGCTACTTGGGAGGCTGAGGCAAGAGAATCACCTAAGCTCAGGAGTTGGAGGTTGCTGTGAGTTGTGTGACTCCACGGCACTCTACTGAGGGTGATAAAATGAGACTCTGTCTCTTCAAAAAAAAAAAGAAATAACTTTTTAGTGTAAGTATGCCCCAAATATCACATTGGACAATTTTTTTTTTTGAGACAAAACTCTTGCTCTGTTGCCCTGGTAGAATGCAGTGGCATTATCCTACCTCACTGTAACTTCAAACTCCTGGACTCATGTAATCCTCCTGCTTTAGCCTCCCAAGTAGCTGGGACTATAGGCAAGTGCCACAAAGCTTGGCTAATTTTTCTGTTTTTGTAGAGATGAGGTCTTGTTATGTTGCTCAGGCTGCCTGGAACTCCTGGCCTCAAGGAATCCTATTGGCCTCCCCAAATGCTGGGATTACAGGTGTCAGCCACTGTGCCCAGATGCACTAGACGTTGTTACATTGAAATAGCATGCACTGTTCATCTGAAATGCCAGTAAACTGGGTGTCTATCTTCTATTTTTTCTGCAACCCTAGTGGGGTGGTGGGCTGGGGTGGTTATAGGGATTTGCTGAGGCAAGGGGAATGTTATGGGCATTCACTAGGGCCTAGTAGAGAGCAGCTCTGGATGCAGGGGGCGAGGGGGCCCAAGGCTCACCGACAGATAATTTTCTCAGTACGGATAGCTCTATTTCCCACGCCGAGCCGGAGCTTGCGGTTGAGTTGGAGGGCAAACCACACATCAGAGCGCTCGGGTGTCAGGTCCCATGCTGTGTCTCCTTCCTTGTTCCGCAGCTCAGGGTTGGCCCCACGTGATAGGAACAACCTGGTCAGGGGAAAGGACACTCACGTGTGGGGTCTGGGGCTGTGAGAGGTGCGGGAATGGGTGGGGCTTGGGGGTGTGGGCTCACAGCACACAGTCGTGGTAGCTTTCTCGGGCCGCGATGTGCAGTGGTGTGTCGCCATGGTAATTGACAGCATGGAGGTCACAGCGGGCATTCAGGAGGACCTCAGCAATGGCAGCGCTGCCAGTGAAGGAGGCCCAATGCAGGCAGATGTTTTCTTCCTGTGGAGGTGGGAGGCGGAGGGATGGGGTAGAGCACCTAAGCCCTTGAATCTACCTCCCTCCTTGCTCAAAAGTTTGAGTTGTCCCCACCTCCTCCCAACTCTGCCCAAACTCCCACTCACATTGTCAGTAAGGGTGACATCAGCACCCCGTGTCAGCAGCATGCGGATCACCTCAATGTGCTTGTGCTCTGCAGCCCAAATGATGGGTGTCCACCCACCACTGTCCTGTGGGTTGGAAGGAATTCAGGGAAGGGAGGTGGGGGCAGCTGGCCCTGCTCTCTGAATGCAAATGGCCAAGAGCACTTGCTCTGGAGCCAGGCTCAGGGTGTGACTCCTAGCTCCACCACTCACAAGCTAGGGGATCCTGCGCAAGTCACTTACTGTCTGGAGGTCTTATTTTCCTCACCTATTAAAAGGTATTAAATAGTATCCTGTTGCCCAAGGCTGTAGAAAGATTAATTTTTCTTCTTCTATAAAATACAATCAGTCAGCTGGGTGTGGTCCCTGATGCCTATAATCCTAACACTCCGGGTGGTCAAGATCAGCCTGAACAAGAGTGAGACTGCATCGCTACTAAAAATAGAAAAATTAGCCAGCTGTGATGGCGAAAGCCGATAGTCACAGCTGAGGCTGAGGCAAGAGGATCACTTGGAAACAACAGTTTGAGGTTGCTGTGAACTATGATACCATGGCTCTCTACCCAGAGTGACTGAATAAGACTCTTGTCTAAAAAACAAAACAAGGCTTGGTGTTCGTAGCTTAGTGGTTAGGGTACTAAGGGTACACACACCGGGGCTGGCGGGTGTAAGCCCGCCTGGGCCTGCTAAACAACGACAACTACAACAAAAAAATAGCTCAGCACCTATAGCTCAGTGGCTAGGGCACCAGTCACATACACCAGAGCTGGCAGGTTCGAATCCAGCCTGGGCCTGCCAAACAACAAAAAGACAACTGCAACCAAAAAATAGCCTGGTGTTGTGGCGGGCACCTCTAGTCCCAGCTACTTGGGAGGCTGAGGCAACAGAATCGCTTAAGCCCAAGAGTTTGAAGTTGCTGTGAGCTATAACGCCACAGGACTCTACCGAGGGCGACATAATAAGACTCTGTCTCAAAAAAACAAACAAAAGGTGGCGCCTGTGGCTCAAAGGAGTAAGGCGCCTGTCCCATATGTTGGAGGTGACGGGTTCAAACCCAGCCCTGACCAAAAAAACCAACCAACCAAACAAACAAAAAACACATTTCGTAAGTCTGCTCACTCAAAAGTCCTAACTGCAGTGACACCCAATAGCAATAAACACTGGTAGGTATGTAGATTTTATGCTTTAAAAGGTGTTTCCCGGTTCGGTGCCTGTGGCTCAATGGGCTAAGGCGCCAGCCACGTACACCTGAGCTGGTGGGTTTGAATCCAGCCCGGGCCCGCCAAACAACAATGGTGGCTGCAACCAAAAAATGGCTGGGCGTTGTTGCGGGCGCCTGTAGTCCCAGCTGCTTGGGAGGCGGAGGCAGGAGACTCGCTTGAGCCCAGGAATTGGAGGTTGCTGTGAGCTGTGATACCATGGCACTCTATCCAGGGTGATAGCTTGAGGCTCTGTCTCAAAAAAATAAAAAAATAAAAAATAAAAAATAAAAGGTGTTTCCCAAGTAAAGGAACTACAGTTTCTTAGAGAAATGGCAGATTTTGAGTTTGGGGCAGGAAATGTGCTGAAAGGTCAAGATAATCTCAAAGGCCACAAGGTCCTATTACAAGGGGTTTCTCCTAGACAAAGATGGAACAATTCAAAGACCAAGAAGAAAGTCAATAACAAAATAAAACATGCACAACCTATGAAAACCCAAGAGGTTTAATAACAAACCTCTTGGGACACTTTCAGAGATTAAGGCAGGAACTAATTATTCTGTATACTGAAAAAGAGGAAGAATCAAGAAAAAGAAAACAGGCTCAGTGCCGATAGCACAGTGGTTACAGCACCAGCCACATACACTGAGGCTAATGGGTTTGAACCTGGCCCAGGCCAGCTAAAGCAAGAATGACAACTGCAAAACAAAAAATAGCTGGCGTTGTGGTGGGCGCTTATAGTCCCAGCTACTTGGGAGGCTGAGGCAAAAGAATCTCTTAAGCCCAAGAGTTGGAGGTTGCTGTGAGCTGTGATGCCACAGCATTCCACTGAGGGTGACACAATAACACTCTGTCTCAGGGTGGTGCCTGGGGCTCAGTGGTTACGCCGCCCCCTATACCAAGGATGGCAGGTTCGAACCTGGCCCCAGCCAAACTGCAACAACAACAAAAAATAACCGGGTGTTGTGGTGGACACCTGTAGTCCCAGCTACTCATGAGGCAGAGGCAAGAGAATCGCCTAAGTCCAGGAGTTAGAGGTTGCTGTGAGCTATGACGCCATGGATTCTACCAAGGGTGACAAAGTGAAACTCTGTCTCAAGAAAAAAAAAAAAAAAAAAAAAGAAAACAGTAAAGAGAAATACAAATGAAGAGGAAGAACCCAGGTGTGTAGGTCATGCCTATAGTCCCAGCTACTTGGGAGGCTGAGGCAAGAGGATCATTTGTGCCCAAGAATTTGAGGTTGCTGTGGGCTGTGATACATTAGTACTTTACCCAGGTGACAGACAGAAACTGTCCCAAAGAAAAAAGGAAAAAAAAAAGGGGGGCCTGGTTCAGTAAGTAAGTAGGGTGCCGGCCATAACTGTGGTTCAAGCCCAGCCCAGGCCTGCTTAACAACAATGACAACTGCAACCAAAAAATAGCTGGGTATTGTTGTGGGCGCCTGTAGTTCCAGCTATTTGGGAGGCTGAGGCAAAAGAATCACGTAAGCCCAAGAGTTTGAGGTTGTTGTAAGCTTTGATGCCATGGCACTCTACCAAAAGTAACATAGTGAGACTCTGTCTCAAAAAAAAAAAAAAGAAAGAAAGAAAGATGGGGACAGGAGGGGCATAAGACAGACACAAGGGTAAAAGAATCAGAGGTCAGATGAAGAAGAAAGGGGGTGCAAAGTCTGAGGCTGAGCCATGGAACTCAGATACGAGGGACCCAGAGAAGGTGGGTGGGCCACTGACCTGGGCATTGACATCCACTTGTCCTGTGCTGAGCAGTAGGCTAACCATCTCTAAGTTCCCGATTTTGGCTGCATGGTGGAGACAGGTGGAGCCATCCTCCTCCTGAGGGAGACACAGGCAGATGAGGCCTCTGGCTGGCACCCCAAAGCTGTTCCCTGACTCCTGGGGTCACTCCTGGTGCATGCCTGGCTGTCGCACCTTGCTATAGACACAGCCACCACGCTGCACCATGTAGCGAGCCACCTCCAGGTGGTTGTTCACCACGGCCTCCATCAGTGGTGTCCGTTGCTGTTTGTCCACTGCATTGATGTTGGCTCCAGCCTGTGAGGGGGCAGGAGGGCTGGCACCAGGGAGGCCCCGAGCAGGGGAAGGGGTCTGGGCGCCTGGTCAACAAAGCAGGGGGCTGGGCCTGTGCTGACCTGTAGCAGCACATGGCAGATCTCCACGGAGCCCTTCTGGGCGGCTGCGTGCAGGGGTGTACGCTTGCTCTGCTGGTCACTCTGGAAGTTGGGGTCCAGGTTGTCCACTGTGGGTAGAATCCGGATACCAGGAGAGGGAGGGAAAAGTGGTAAGCGCACTAGGGGGTGGTGGCAGTTCCTCCACTTCTCAGGGCCTCAACCAGGTCAGGAGCCCCTCCTGGGCATCCTCTGTGCTACCCTCCACCACAGCACTCATCAGAGGACTAGTCCAGAGCACCAACTCTGCCTGGGTTCAAACCCAGCACTGCTCCTCAGTTCCACTGTATGATGGACAAGGTTCTCAACTTCTTTGTGCCTCTGCGCAGGGAAGGTCTAAGTGACTTAATGTGCGTAAGCCTCAGAACAAGATCCAGCACCCATGAGTCACTACTGTCTCCATGGTCATGGGTTATGTGTGTCTCTCTCCCACCACACTAAGTCCTTTAGGGCATGGACTCTATCTTTTATGACCAGCCCCAAGCCCAGAGATACAATCGGTGCTCAAAGTCTGCTGAACAAACGAGTGGCACACTCACATAGCATCAGGATCACCTTCTGTAGCTCCCCCTGCTTCACGGACAGGTACAACTGCCGAGGGTGGAACCGGAGCTTCTTTCGCCTGCCATGGGAGCGGGAAAGAGAAGGTAGACCTCTCAGATTCCACCATGAGCCTAAATACTGCTCTGCTGTGCTTGAGAACAGCCCCTCGCTCACCTCTCTGATTCCTGGATGACCAAGGCCTTTTCCAGGGCCTCCCGGCCTGGCCCCAGTGGCAGCCCCACAGCTGAGAGGCAGCCCCCATTAGGCAGGGTCAGGGATGGTCCCGAGCTATCGATAGTGTCAGTCAGGGGATCGCAGGGTGGGCGCCGGGGCTCCCCATGACCTCGCATCCGGGCGCTGTGGGAGAAGGTGCTGATGTCTGGGGGATGGGGGTCAGGGATGGGGGTAGGGAACAGAGGAGAGGAGGGTGCTGTACCTGGGCTGAGAAGTATCTGCTCTTCCAGGGGCATCCTGGGCCAGGGGTGGTGGTGCAGGGGCTGCAGTGCCAGCTGGTGGGGTTACCCCATCACCCCGGGGAATGGTCACCTCCTGGGCCTCAGAAGCGTCCTCCCCACAATGGGGACAAAAGACCATGCCATTCAGCTGGGACACACAGGCCTTATGGAAGCGGTGGGCCACACGGAAGTCGGGGTGGCACTCCAGGAAGGTACCCTGGGGGCAGGGAAAGGATGTGGTCAGGCTAGTAGGGCCCTTTGCTCGTGGGGCACACCACCCGTCTGCCCCACTGGTGACTCACCGCTGTACAAAAGTAGCCGCAGCCTGGGCAGCAGTGGTGTTTGACCATGCGAGCACGGTGGGTCTCACAGAGCACCATCAGTGCCACTCGGCTGGATGGCCTCATGGTCTCCCGCTTAAGAATTGCAGCGTTGCAGCCCAACAGCTGTGGGCAGTGAGGATGGGCAAGAAGCGAGTGTGAGGCTGGGGCCTGGGGCTGGACTCCCCTCTTCTCCACACCTCTCCCATCAGCCCACAGGCCTACCTCTCCGTCCACACTCTCAGTGGCCATGCACTTGTGCCCTGCTCTCTCACTGATGCGGTCGATCTTGGGTGCCTCCATGCGGCAGCTGCAGAGGGGCAATTCCTCAAACCCTCGCTCTGTCTCCAGTGAAGATGTGTCATTGGACACCCCTTGGACGGAGGAAAAATGGAGCTGAAGAAGTCTCTGCCCTTCAATCACTGGGACCCCTGGGGGGGTCCTCTCACTCCCACCCTACCCCTCCCTCCATGGTCCAGAACCCAAAAGCCTGGCCATGGACACCACAGCTCTGGCGGAATTCCCCTCCTCCCCGTTCCCTCCTGTCCCGAGGGTACCCCCTAGCAGCTCCCTGTCCCAGCAATTGGCAATTACCAGCGTGGTTGGGGGAGAGGGTCCCCTCGCTGGGCAGCTCCAGGGACCCCAGAGGGACCTCCATGTACTCACTGGGGCCTGAGGAGCCCACACCATTCACTCCTGACACAGAGACAGAGAGAGTGAGAGTGCGAGCTCACAGGTGCTTAGATGCGTGGGTACATGCAGGTGGACACGCATGAATGTGTGTGAATGTGCGTGTTCTAGGGGCTGGGAGGGGGCTGGATGAGGGGATCCAAAAGCAGAGGAGCTGCCTCACCTCGAGGCTCCTTGGTTCGTGGAGGCTCTCGCTTCCGTCGTTTACGAGAAGGCTTCACCCATGGGCTGTCCTTTCGCCATTTCTTCTTGGCCTTGCGCCGGCCACTGGAACCACTCTGAAGAGGAGGAAGAGACTTAGGGACCTCACTCCCAGCTGTCCCCCCAGGACTTAAGACTTACAGCCCCACAGCCCTCCACTCTTCTGGAGATGCCAGCCTTCCACTCTTACTCGATCTGACTGATTCCCTGACTCCTCATCTTCCTCCTCCTCCTCCTCCTCTTCTTCCTCCTCCTCATCTTCTTCTTCCTCTTCCTCCTCTTCCTCCTCCTCTTCACTCAGCTGTTCAGCCAGAGCTTCAACTTCAGACTGAGAGAGGCAGAGCAGGACATATCCAACCCCAGGACTCAAGACAATGCAAAGGAAGGAAAAACCGACCACCACTACCACCCAGACATGGCTCCCTGGAAAAGGTGGGTATAGGCAGGAAAAGAGGCAAAGGGCAGGATAAAGAGAGGAAGCATTTAATATTTGATAGCAGTAAAAAAGGTGCTGCAGTTACAAGGTACACAAGTTTTGGCAACATACTATTAAAAAAAAAAAGTTGCAGAAGACAAACATATAGTTCAATACCCCTTTTATGAAGTTCACAGATAAGCAAGACTACCACTGGCTGCTAAAAACATTAGATGGAAAATTAATGAGGGCCAAGTGCCTGGCTTACACCAGGAGTCCTAGCACTGTTGGGAGGCTGAGGCGGGTGGATTGCTTGAGCTCAAGCATTTGAGACCAGCCTGAGCAAGAGTAAGAGCAAGAACCTGTCTCTACTAAAAACAGAAAAATTAGCTGGGCTGTTATAGCACACACCTGCACCCTTGCGGGGGTGAGGCAACAGGATGGCTTGAGCCCAGAAATTTGAGGTTGTAGTAAACTACAGTGACACCACACAGGTGACAGAGTGAGATGTCTCAAAAAAAAAAGTCAAAAAGCTAATAAGGAACTTTATAACAAAAGCATCAGGATAACATTACCTAAGCCCTCTATTGGTCAGTTTTAATGTCACTAATAAAAAGAATGATCAATGGCTCGGCGCCTGTGGCTCAACGGGCTAAGGCGCCAGCCACGTACACCTGAGCTGGTGGGTTCAAATCCAGCCCGAGCCCGCCAAACAACAAAGATGGCTGCAACCAAAAAATGGCCGGGCGTTGTGGAGGACGCCTGTAGTCCCAGCTACTTGGGAGGCGGAGGCAAGAGATTTGCTTGAGCCCAGGAATTGGAGGTTGCTGTGAGCTGTGATGCCACGGCACTCTATCCAGGGTGACAGCTTGAGGCTCTGTCTCAAAAAAAAAAAAAGAATGATCAAGGCAGAGCCTGAGGCTCAAAGGAGTAGGTCGCAGGCCCCATATACCAGAGGTGGTGGGTTCAAACCTAGCCCCGGCCAAAAACTGCAAAAAAAACCCCACACTGACCTGATGTCCTTTGTATCCTGATATTTATGCACTCAGAAGCACACATATTTGTTAAGTCTTTTTGGGCAGAGCAGATGGTGTCCATCTCCACCCTACCAGCCAACTTCTAAGTGTTTTTTGTTTGTTTGTTTTTTAGAGACAGAGTCTTCACTTTATCACCCTCGGTACAGTGCCGTGGAGTCACAGCTCACAGCAACCTCCAATTCCTGGGCTTAAGCAATTCTCTTGCCTCAGTCTCCTGAGTAGCTGGGACTACAGGCGCCCGCCACAACATCCGGCTTTTTTGTTTTTTGAGACAGAGTCTCACTTTGTCATCCCTGGCTGAGTGCCCTGGCATCATAGCTCATAGCAACCTCAAACTTGCCTAGCCACCAACTTCTAAATGTGAGAAATTCAGTAGGACAAATGACCTGGTTTCTTCAATAAATAAATAAATGACAAGGGCAGTGCCTGTGGCTCAAAGAGTAAGGCGCCGACCCCATATGCCAGAGGTGGCAGGTTCAAACCTGGCCTCGGCCAAAACTGCCACAAAACAAAACAAAACAAAAAAAACAAATACATGGTAAGAAATATATTTTTTAGAAGACAAGGAAACCTAAATATCAAGAGAGACCTATGACGAAAGTCAATTCAATCAATGTGTAGACCTCATTTGGATTTTAACAAAAAACCATTTATGAAACAATAGAGAAAGTATGAAGACCAACAGGGTATTTGATGGTATTAGGAAATTACTGGTTAGTTATTTTTTGTAAGGTGTGAGAACTGTAATGAGATGGCCAGGCATGGTGGCTCACGCCTGTAATCCTATCACTCTGGGAGGCCGAAGTGGGTGGATCACTTGAACTCCGAAGTTCTGAGACCAGCCTGAGCAAGAGCAAGACCCCATCTCTACAAAACATAGAAAACCTGAGGTAAGAGGATCGCGTGAGCCCAAGAGTTTGAGGTTGGTATAAGCTATGAGCTATGATGATGCCATGGCACTCTACCCAGGGCCACAGAGTGAGACCGTGTCTTAAAAAAAAAAGAAAAAGAAAAAAGTAATGAGATAATGTTAAAAAAACAAAAAGAGGCCTTATATTTAGAGATATATATGGAAATACTTCCAGGGAAAAATGACATGACGTCTGGATTTGCTTTAGAATAGTTCAGCAGGTATGTGTGTGAAGGGTGCAGATGGGTCAAGACTGGCTGTAGATTAACAGTTGTTAGAGCTGAGTGATCGGTCCGTGAGAGCTCACTCTTTTACTCTTATGTGTACAACTGAAAGTTTCCATGATAAAGCATTAAATAAAAAGCAAAACCAAGCAAGAGTAAACTTCTCAGGCTGTCCATAAAGTTTGTGTTGCACATGAACTTTATGGACATCCTGTATATTATGTGGATAAACATAGGAGACAAAACTAAACAAAGGGCAGGAGAATAAGCAAGCAAACAACAAATAAAACAATGAGCTGCTTTTGAGTTTTATATAAATGGCATAATGTATGTTTTTTTAAAAAAAGGGATGCTAAACCCAAAGTGCAAAGCAATGGTCAGGGACAGAATGGGGTAGGAGCACACACTGGAAACAAGTCAAATAAAATATAGAGCAGTGAATAAGTGGGTGTTCAGAAGGTAGAAAGAACAGAAAGAAGAAAAGACAGGGACCAGGAAAGGCTGGAGAGTGAGTCCTGGGCCTGGGAAAGGGTTGACAGGAGGGCAGGCTGGGCTGGTTGGCCCCTCACCTTGCTGTCAGAGTCCACGCGCTCATCCACAGAGTAGGAATCATAGTAGAGGCTGAAATCGTCACCTACTACTGTCTCCCACTCCTCCAGGGGCCCAGGATCCCCCTTCTGCAGGGCTGCTTCTCCTGAACCTCGGGCAGAACCCAACTCCTCCGACTAGAGAAAGATGAGAAAAATTGAGGCCTCTGGTACTCCCTGCCCATTTCTCTTGCACACAGGATGTGAACCCAGCACTTAAGACTCCTGGGGGGAGCAGCTCCCCCCTCTCCCCCGCCCAGGAGAAAGGCCTTGCCCCTTCAAGCTCACCGAGTTCAGCTTCCTCCTTTTGGCCACATCTGGAAGGAGAGAAAGGAATGAGGCCTGTACTCTAAGCCCTCAGGACTGGCCACATCAAGCCACAGGTGGTGGGAAGTGGGACTGACCTGAAGTCACCTTCCCCAAAGAGTGTACGTCATCACTCATGCGGAAATGCTGTACTTCGGGGGGCCGCTTCTCAGGGACTGGGGGCTGGGGGCCGAGAGAGCACATTTAGGGTCACAGAGCACCTACAGTTCTACCTGCCTTAGCCTGGAGTCCCAAGGGGAAATGAGGTGGTGAACTACACCCTCAAAAATGCCATCTGGAACTCCAGTAACCAGAAGGTTGCAGTAACAAGAACTGCCGTTTCCCCAGGGGAATTATGTCAAGAATGTTCCATACTTAATACTCACTCATCTTTTCTTTTTTTGAGACATAGTCTCACTATGTTGCCCTCAGTTGAGTGTCATGGCATCACAGCTCACAGCAACCTCAAACTCTCTGGGCTAAAGTGATTCTCTTGCCTCAGCCTCATAAGTCGCTGGGACTACAGGTGCCTGCCACAACACCCGGCTATTTTTTTGGCTGTAGTTATCATTCGAATATTTGGCTGGCCCAGGCTGGGTTCAAACCTGCCAGATCCAGTGTATGTGGCTGGCGCCCTAGCCAATGAGCTACAGGAGCTGAGCCATTTTTTTTTTTTTTTTTTAATTGAGACACAGTCTCACTTTGTGGCCCTCTGTAGAGTGCCATGGCGTCATGCCACACATTGCAACCTTTAACTCTTGGGCTCAAGCGATTCTCCTGCCTCAGCCTCCTGAGCAGCTGGGACTACAGGCATCTGCCACAATGCACACCTTTTTGTTTAGCAGGCCTGGGCCAGTTTTGAACCCACCCCCTAGTGCATGTGGCTGGCGCCCTTACCACTGAGCTATGGTAAGTGAGCCCAGCCATCACTTATCTTTTCTTTCCTGTTTTTTTTTTTTTTGAGACAGATTTTTTTTTTCCCCCCGGCTGTGTTTATGTTGCAATTATCACTGTTGCTAAGCTGGCCCGGGCTGGGTTTGAACCCATCAGCCTTGGTGTATATGGCCCGCGCTATAACCACTGCGCTACGGGCGCGGAGCCTATCACTCATCTTTTCAACCACACAAAGCCGGTTCCCCTGCTCTTTCTACTTTACAGATGAGAAAACAAATTTACTAAGGTTAAAGGACCTTTGTATACCAATGTCGTTCATAAAAGTATTATTCAAAATAGCTAAAATGGGCAGGGCAAGGTGGCTCACACCTGTAATCCCAACTCTACTAAAAATAGAAAAACTAGCCAGGCATGGTGGCAGGCGCCTGTAGTCCCAGCTACTCAGGAAGCTGAGAGAGGAGGACAGCTTGAACCCAGGAGTTTCTGGTTGCTGTGAGCTATGATGACACCACTGCACTCTACTTAGAGCAATAAAGTGAGATTTTTGTCTCAAAAACCCCCAAAATAGCTAAAATATGATAGCAATCCAAATGCTACTGATGAATTGATAAGGAAAATATGGTATATACATACATAAAAAGAAAGGAAATTCTGACATACTACAACATGGATAAACCTTCAGGACATTATACTATGTGAAATAAGCCAGTGACAAAAGGACAAAAGACCGTATGATTCCACTTATATGAGATATTTAAAAGTAATTTAATTCAGAGTTGGAAAAAATTCAGAATGGTCATCGCCAGGGGCTGGGGGTGAAAGGGGAATGAAGAGTTATTATTTAATGGGGACAGAGTTTCAGTTTTATAAGATGAAAGGCTATAGAGGTTGATGGTTACACAACCTTATGATAATATTTAATGCTATTATACTGTGCACTTTTTTTTTGAGATAGGGTCTTACTCTTTTCCACAATCTGGAGTGCAGTGGCATAATCATATCTGACTGCAACTTCAAATTTTTGGGTTCATGTGATCCTCCTGCCTCAGCCTTCTGAGTAGCTGGGATATGGGATGTATGTCCCCATATCTGGCTAATTTTCCTATTTTTTTTTTTTTGAGACAGAGCCTGGATCTGTCAAGATCAAGCTATCACCCTGGATAGAGTGCCGTGGTGTACACAGCTCACAGCAACCTCTAATTCCTGGGCTCAAGCGAGTCTCCTGCCTCCGCCTCCCAAGTAGCTGGGACTACAGGCGCCCGCCACAACGCCCGGCCATTTTTTGGTTGCAGTCATCATTGTTGTTTGGCGGGCCCAGGCTGGATTCGAACCCGCCAGCTCAGGTATACGTGGCTGGCGCCTTAGCCCGTTGAGCCATAGGCGCAGAGCCCCTATTTTTTTTTTTTATAGAGATATGGTCTCACTCTTGCTGAGGCTGGTCTCAAACTCTGGGCCTCAAGCAAATCTGCCACCTTGTCCTCTCAAAGTGCTATGATTACAGGCATAAGCCATAATGCCCAGCCCTAAACTGCTCCCTTAAAAATGACTTAGAAAGGGCGGGGCATGGTGGGTCAAGCCTGAAATCCTAGCACTCTGGGAGGCCAGGTGGGTGGACTGCTAGAGCTCAGGAGTTCTAAGACCAGCCTAATCAAGAGTGAGACACCCCTCCCCTGCCAGGTCTCTACTAAAAAAATAGAAAAGCTAGCTAGACAGCTTAGTGGGTGGCTGTAGTCGCAGGTAGTTGGGAGGCTGAGGCAAGGGGATCAGTTGACCCTAAGAATTTGAGGTTGTCGTGAGCTATGATGATGCCAGGCACTCTACCTAAGGTGATGAGTGAGACTCTGATTCAAAAAAAGAAAAAGATGGCTTGGCGCCTGTGGCTTAACAGGCTAAGGCGCCAGCCACATACACCTGAGCTGGTGGGTTCGAATCCAGTCCCGTCCTGCCAAACAATGACAGCTGCAACCAAAAAATAGCTGGGCGTTGTGGCGGGCACCTGCAGTCCCAGCTACTTGGGAGGCGGAGGCAAGAGACTCGCTTCAGCCCAGGAATTGGAGGTTGCTGTGAGCTGTGATGCCACCGCACTCTATCCAGGGTGACAGCTTGAGG
>CAUYRH010022121.1:0-14435 GCA_963574655.1 Perodicticus potto
ACACTTTTACACTGCTGGTGGGACTGCAAACTAATACAACTGTTTTGGAAGGAAGTATGGAGAAACCTCAAAGAACTCAACCTAGACCTCCCATTTGATCCTGCAATCCCATTACTGGGCATCTATCCAGAAGGAAAAAAAAAACTTTTATTATAAAGACACTTGTACTAGGCTGTTTATTGCAGCCCAATTTACAATTGCTAAAATGTGTAAACAGCCTAAATGTCCTTCAACCCAGGAATGGATTGGTAAGCTGCAGTATATGTATACAATGGAATATTATTCAGCCATTAAAAAAAATGGAGATTTTGCATCATTTGTACTAAACTGGATGGAGGTGGAACACATTATTCTTAGGGAAGCATCATAGGAATGGGGAAGTATTAATCCTATGTATTCAACTTTGATATGAGGACAATTAATGACAATTAATGACATGGTGGGGCATGAAAGGGAAACCAGACAGAGAAGGAGGGAGAGGGTGAGGGAAAGGAAAAGAAGAAAACCGAAAAAAAAGAAAAGAAAAGAAAATAGTGACTAATGCTCATATAAATTGGATTAAATTTTGAGCAAAGTCCATTACTTAAACATTAATTTTTAATTCAACTTGTTAATATGTTTAGGATATTGCATCCTCATTTATAAGTGAAATATGTTTGTAATTTCCTCTTTATAATAATATATTTTCTCCAATTTTAATATCAGGTGTATCGAGATTAAGTAGAATGATTTTGAAGTATTTCTTCTTTTTCTACTGTCTATAAGATTTGGTATGATCTGTTTTCTGAAATTATCTTTTTATTTTTATTTTTATTTTTTTTGAGACAGAGCCTCAAGCTGACACCCTGGATAGAGTGTCGTGGCATCATAGCTCACAGAAACCTCCAATTCCTGGGCTCAAGCAAGTCTCTTGCCTCCACTGCCCAAGTAGCTGGTACTACAGGCGCCCGCCACAACGCCCGGCCATTTTTTGGTTGCAGCCATCATTGTTGTTTGGCGGGCCTGGGCTGGATTGGAACCCGCCAGCTCAGGAATACGTGGCTGGCGCCTTAGCCCGTTGAGCCACAGGCGCCGAGCCTGAAATTATCTTTTACTTTTATTTATAAATATTAGTTTTCTATTTTTTGAGACTTTGGAAAAAAAACAATAAGAAGTTAACTGATGACTCCATACTGAACTTCAGAGTCAAAGCATTCTATAGTAGACATACTCTTATTTGACAATGTGAATTTTACTTTCTTTGCATTTAATTATTATTGTTGCTTAATATTTCGATGCAGCAATCATCTAATTTCTTTTCTGAATATATTTATCTTTGTTCGTTCTTTACGAGGTTTTTGTTTCTAGTCTTTATCTTAAACATTGTTATTGTTATTAAATCTTAAGCCTTATTTATTTATTTATTTATTTTATTTATTTTTATTTTTTTTGTAGAGACGGAGTCTCTCTTTATTGCCCTCGGTAGAGTGCCGTGGTGTCACACAGCTCACAGCAACCTCCACCTCCTGGGCTTAGGCAATTCTCTTGCTCAGCCTTCCGAGTAGCTGAGACTGCAGGCACCTGCCACAACGCCCGGCTATTTTTCTGTTTTTGCAGTTTGGCCGAGGCTAGGTTTGAACCCGCCACCTTGGGTATATAGGGCCAGCACCCTACTCGATGAGCCACAGGCACCACCCATCTTAAGCCTTTTTAATTTTGTGGAAGCAAAAAGTGGAAACCTAATAAACACATGTATATGTAAAAAACAAAAAACAAAAAACAAAAACTGCTACCTAATACTACTTATGTATTCATTTTTTTCCCCAAGTTTGAACTCATATGCTAGTTTTCTGCTTTCGTAAATATGCAGAAGTTCCTCTTGTCCTCCAAGTTCACAAATCACAAACTCCCCCAAGTACATACATGATCTTGTCTTTTCACAGCCATCAGTGACTGACCCTATAGGCTTTTGACAAAAATTTGGTTGGTGAATGCTGAATGCTTTTGAAGTTTTGTTTATCATCTGTAAGTACATAGTTCTCCTTAGTTATTAAATGACAAAGAGTGCACATTTAATGAGCATTTTATTAGGTGATAGGGCACATCGCCCCATCCCAGTCAACACAAACAAGCCAACTGAGCCCATTTGTCATTTACAGGCATCCGCATCAGACCGGGGTGGGCCTGGGGGTGGGGGTGAAGGCATCTTCCCTGCTGTTACCTACACTGCCGGAGCAGAAATTCCCCAGCAGTCTTCAGGAAGAGCCCCTGTGGATATGCAGATGATGATTTTAATGGTGAATGTTGGGTTTTCTTCACGTCAGTAGCTATTCACAGCAGTTCCTTGGGGACCCTTTCAAACGCCAGTTTAAACACTTGTTCCTTAAAACACAGATTTTTATTAATAATGAGCACATATTAAAAGTGCCCAATTGTTGGTAAGAAAGCTCAAAAGTAGCCTTTAGTAAACTAGAGTAAATTATCACCTAAATCTACAAATAGAATTAGAACTTTTAATTTTTATTTATTGATTTAAGATGTAAGAATTCAGTGGCATTGAAATGCAAAAGAAAGTTTCTCAGAATGTTCAAGGGATTCTTCTTAAAAACATTTAACATCTTAAATGTTTTTTTTTTCTTTATAGAGACAGAGTCTCACTTTGTTGCCCTTGGTAGAGTGCTGTGACGTCACAGCACACAGCAACCTTCAGCTTTTGGGCTTAGGCAAGATAAGTAGGTGATTCTCTTGCCTCAGTCTCCCAAGTAGCTGGGACTACAGGCGCCCGCCACAATGCCTGGCAATTTTTTTGTTGCAGTTTGGCAGGGGCGGGGTTCGAGCCTGCCACCCTTGGTGTATTGGGCCGGCGCCCTACTCACTGAGCCACAGGCGCTGCCCTTAATTTTTTTTTTTAATGTTTTAACTAAAACATATACATCTTTATTTTTTGATTTTAAATGATGTAATTAACAAATAAAGATTTTACATGTTCAGGGTGTACAATATGATGATTTACTATACACATATATTGCGTAAAGAGTATCACCGTCAAATTAACGAATGCATCCATTACCATCCATGCTGTACTTTAGACCCCCCGAATTTGCTCATCTTATAACTAAAAATGTGTATCCTTTGACCAACATCTCTCCAAGTTCAGTTTTCTAGATTTTATGAGTAAGTAGACTCATACAGCATTTGTCTTTTTGTGTTCAATTTATTTTTCTTAGCATAACGTGTCTTTCAGTTTCATTCATATTGTCACAAATGGCAGGATTTTCTTTTTTTATAGTGGAATAATATTCCATTGTGAGTGTGTACATACACACTACATTTTCTTTAGGCATTCATCTGTTGATGGACAGTTAGGTTGTTTCCATTATCTTGGCTATCGTGAATAATCTTCAATGTATATAGAGGTGCAAATATCTCTTCAAGATACTGATTTCATTTCTTTTGACTATATTCCATGAAGTGGGATTGTTAGATCACACGGTATGTCTGTTTTTAATTTTTTGAGGAACATCCACTCTGCTTTTTAAAATGGATGTTCCAACTTACATTCCCACCAACACTATACAAAAGTTTCCTTTTCTCTGTACCCTTGCCAACACTTGTTATTTCTTGTGTGATTGATAACAGCCATTCTAACAGGTATGAGGTGATATCTCATTGTGGTTTTGACTTGTATTTCCCTGATGATTAGTGATACGGAGCACTTTTTCATCTATTTGCTGGCCATTTGATATGTTTTCTTTTCTTTTCTTTTTTTTTTTTTTTTGAGACAGAGCCTCAAGCTGACACCCTGGGTAGAGTGATGTGGCATCACAGTTCACAGCAGCCTCTAATTCCTGGGCTCAAGTGAGTCTCCTGCCTCCGCCTCCCAAGTAGCTGGGACTACAGGCGCCAGCCACAGCGCCCGGCCGTTTTTTGGTTGCAGCCACCATTGTTGTTTGGCGGGCCTGGGGCTGGATTTGAACCCACCAGCTCAGGTGTATGTGGCTGGTGCCTTAGCCCGTTGAGCCACAGGCGCTGAGCCATTTGATATGTTTTCTTTGCAAAATAGCTATTCCTATCTTTGCCCTCTTTTAAATCAAGTTATTTTATTTATTTATTTTTGCTATTAAGTTGTGTGAGTTCCTCGTGCCATTTGGATATTAACCCTCTATCAGATAAATGGTTTACAAATATTTTCTCCCACACTGTAGGTAGCCCTTTTATTTTGTTGATCGTTGCCTTTGCTATGCAGAAGCTTTTTAGTTTGATATAGTTCCACTTGTTTATTTTTACTTGATTGCTTGTGCTTTTGGTGTCTTATCCAAAAAAATCTTTGTCAAGACCAATGTTGAGAAGATTTTCCCCTGTACTTCTAGGAGTTCTATGGTTTGGGATTTTACATGTAAATATTTACTATAATTTTAATTAAATTTTGTATGTGGTATACAATAAGGGTCCAATTTTATTCTTTTGCTTGTGAATATCCAGTTTTCCTGATATTATTTATTGGAAATACTTTCCTTTCAGCACTGTGCATTCTTGGCATCCTTGTCAAAGTTTAGTTGATCATAGATGGGGATTTAACGGGGCTCTCAACTCTGCCTTGTTGTTCTATGTGCATGTTTTTATGCTAGCATTGTACTGTTTTGACCATTATAGTTTTTAAAGATATATATAGTTTGACATCAGTAAAGGTGATGCCTACAGCTTTACTCCTTTTCAAGATTGCTTTGACTCTTTAGGGTCTTTTGTGGTTCCATATGAATTTTAGAATTGTTTTTTCTATTGCTATGAAAAATGCCATTGGAGTTTTTTTTTTTTTTTTTTGTAGAGACAGAGTCTTACTTTATCGCCCTCAGTAGAGTGCTGTGGCATCACACAGCTCACAGCAACCTCCAATTCCTGGGCTTAGGTGATTCTCTTGCCTCAGCCTCCCAAGTAGTTGGGACTACAGGTGCCCGCCACAACGCCCAGCTATTTTTCTGTTTTGCAGTTTGGCTGAGGCTGGGTTTGAACCCGCCACCTTCAGTATATGGGGCCAGTGCCCTACTGGATGAGCCACAGGTGTCGCCTGCCACTGGAGTTTTGATAGCAATTGCATTGAATCTGTAGATTGCTTTGGGGAGGATGAACATTTTAACAATATGAATTCTTCTAATTTATGACGATGAATATTTTCCATTTATTTGTGTCTTCTATAATTTCTTTTATCAATGTCTTGTAGTTTTCTTGTATAGCTCTTACACCACCTTGATCAAACTTCTTAGTATTTAATTTTTTGAAGCTATTATAAATGAAATCATTTTCTTAATTTCTTTTTTGAAAAAAAAGAAATTCATTGTTAGTGTATAGAAATGCAACTCATTTTTGTAATATTGATTTTGTATCCTGTCATTTTACTGAATTCATTTATTAGTTCCAATTTTTTTGGTGGAGTCTTCAGAGTTTTGTATATACAAAATAATGTCACCTACAAAAAGAAAGAAACAACATAATTATTTCCTTTCCAGATTGAGTGTCTTTTATTTCTTTTTCTTGCCTAATTGCTCTGCCTAGGACTTCCAGCACTATGCTGAATAAAAGTGGCAAAGGTGGGCATGTGTTGAAGGGAATCTTGATGCTTCTGATTTGTCATCTCCTCTGTGATGGCTCCTTCCAGAATGGTCCAGGAAAGCAGTAATTGAGTAAATTTTGTCAAAACACACCTTGTGTAGAAAACAGTGCTAAGAGTTGAAGGGACAAAGGAGAAAGTATGATATAGAAAGATATTTCAAGAAGCTATACAAAATAAAAACTTCTGTGTATGTGCAGGAAATATTTAAAAGAGATTCATGAAGATTCTGTATGTAATGGTTAGAAAATTAGAAGCTTAACCAATTAAAAGGGAAATCACTAAATACACTTAGTAGATTGATACAATGTGATAGTACAAAACCATTAAAAAGAAAGAGATAGACCTTCAAGAAGATCACGAGAAAGAAAGCATGCTTTATTGTGAATAAGGCAGGCTTCTGAATAATCTCCCTTTCGCTGCTGTATCTCCAGCTTCTGCTGAGGAATTCATCTACCTGCTTTGTCACTCCCTGTGTGATGGCTTCTTCTGAACTGTTCGAATTGCACATGGTCCCCAGCAGATAGTTTGTAGTAGTTAATAGTTCTGTTTGCTGAATCTGTCCAGTTATCACCTCTTCTGGGCCCAAGGTAGGATTTGGCTCTCTGCGCAGCAAGTGGCAATGTTTAAGATGATAGCTTCTCCATCAGCTTGGGTTCCTACAAAGGGCAAAGTTCTACCACTTACTTGTAATGTACGTGTAACATGGGTCTGAAATACACTTTTGTTGTTTTAAGCCACTGAGGTTTTGAGATTGTTAGTGCAGCATGGCTTAGTTTATTGTGACACATTGCTATATAACATTCCATTAGGATGCTCTCTCATTCTTGTTGCAAAGCCTCTTCAAATTTGCTGGCTGTCTTATTTCTCTCTTAATTTTTATGTCCTTTTTGAAGGCATCATAAAATTTGTCTGTCCTCCCACACTAACTCTGAAGTCACCTGTAGTCTATTGTTGTCATGCCTTGATAGTTTTTAGTCTCTTAGGATTCTAAGTAAAAAGTGTTCTCCATTTCCAAATTCTCAGACTTATCTGGTGTGCGTGTGTGTGAGAGAGCGTGCGTGTGTGTAAGTATGTGTGTGTACGTGTGTTTGTTTCTATCTTTTCCTCACTTTGGGACTGTGGGAAGGGCTGAATGCAGGGCTTCTTCTAAGAGATGGGGAAACTGAGGATGCTTATAAAGCCTCTGTCTAGTTATTCACCTATAAATTAGAGAACTAAGACTACAAACTCTCCAGAAGTGTCCATATTTCTTGCATTCTTTTTTTTTTTAAATATATATTTTTATTTATTTATTTATTTATTTATTTTTGCAGTTTTTTTTTTTTTTGGCTGGGGCTGGGTTTGAACCTGCCACCTCCGGCATATGGGGCCGGCGCCCTATTTCTTTGAGCTACAGGCGCCGCCCTCTTGCATGCTTTTTAACTTTTCTTCTCGCCCCGTTAATGCCTCTCTTTGTGTCAATAAAGAAAGTAGCTAAGCAATTTTTCCCCTCAAAACACTTATTTATGTCAGGACCTTAGCTTATAAAAGCTTATAGGGTGACCTTTATTTCTCTTTGTGTTTCTTCTGTGACAATCCTTCCCCGAGAGAGTGGAGACTAAGGTCTAATTTGAACAGAGGAAGAACAATAAAGAGTGAAATATTACCCCTATGTCACAAAAACAAAATTAAAACCAAAGATTCCACTAATTAATTCTTCAAAGTTTCATCTTGCCATAGATGAAAGGATGTGTCCTGCTGGGTTAGAGCTGGGCTTTCTTCCTATCTCACTGGTTCTCCCTCAGCCTTTCCCTGGAATGCTTCAGGCTCAGTCTTTGGCCATCTTATCAATCTGTACCTCTCCTCAAGGGACTGTTGTCATCTCCTGCTCGGTACCTCACCTTTGAATGCTTCTATTTGACATCCTCACTTGGCTTTCTAGTAGATCTCTCAAACCAACATGTCCACAATGAACATGATCTTCCTCCCATAAATTTGCTCTATCACAAGTTGCTTAGGTTATAAACATTGGTATCATGCTTGATTTTTTATTTATCTCCTACCCTACATTCAGAACATTAGCAAATCTTGATGGCATTACCTTCAAAACATATCCAGACTGATCACTTCCCACCATTTCCACTGGAACCATGCTGATCTAAACCTCAGTCTTTTCTCAGGTACGTTATTGCAAATACCCACCAACGGGTCTCTCTGCTTCTGTTCTTGTTTACCCCAGAAGACTATTCTCAAACAGCAGCTAGACTCATTCTTTTGTTGAGACACATAAGTTAGATCATACCACTCTTTGGCTTAAAAATCTCCCTTGATTCTAATCCGACTCAGTATAAACTCAAGTTTTTATTTTATGTATTTATTTTTGAGACAGAGTCTTACCCTATATCCTGAGCAGAGTGCAGTGGCATTATGGCTCACTGCAACCTCACACTCAGGGTGTGGGCATCCTTCTGCCTCAGCCTCCTGAAGCTGCTGGGATTACTTGGCACTTGGCGCCCGGCTGGGTTTTTCATTTTATTTAATGAGTCGGGGTCTCACTCTTGCTCAGACAAGTCTCCAACTCCTGAGCTCAAGCAATTCTCCTGCCTCAGCCTCCCACAGTGCTGGGATTACAGATCAGCTTCCTTTCTTTTCTTAAAAGTGCCAGTCATACCTGAGTGCTCTTCTCTTAGAAATCTGCGAGGCTCACCCTTCTTTTCCTTCAAGTTTTTTTTTTTTTTTTTAAAAACAGTCTCACTTTGTTGCCTGGGGTTCAGTGCTGTGGCGTCTTAGCTCACAGCAACCTCAAACTCTTGTGCTCAAGTGATCCTCTAGTCTTAGCCTCCTGAGTAGCTGGGACTATAAGTGCTTGCCACAATGCCTGGCTAGTTTTAGAGACAGGGCTTGCTCTTGCTCAGGGTGGTCTGCAACTTGTGAGCTCAGGCAATCCACTCGCCTCAGCCTCCCAAAGTGCTAGGATTATAGGTGTGAGCGAACATGCCTGGCCTTCCTTCAAGTTTTTGCTCCATGAAATCTACCTTGACCTTCGGACTTAAAACTATTGACCCTTCCCAATCACTCCCACCACACCTACAGGTGATAACACTTATCAACATCTAACATACCATATAATTCATTATCGTATTTATTGTTTATTATCTGACCCCACTGAGTAGAATGTTAATTCCACAATAACAAGTAATTTTGTCTGTTTTGTTTACTGTTGTTTGCATAACACCTAAAACCTTGCCTACAGATAGAAGATGGTCAGTAATGATTCTAGTAACAAATCATTGATTTGTAGTAAACAAATCAAAATGATATAGGTTTCTCACTGTTTTTCTCTAATTCTTTTATTATTATTATTATGTATTTCAGGCTTTTTTGTTTGGTGGGGGGTGAGGTATATTCAAAATGGGGATTTCCTCGGGGACTGTTATAAAATAATGGGTAAAGGGAAACATGTCTGGATTCTTCCAGGTGACCTCAAATCAGACCAGGTGCACAATACTTGCGGCTATTTTGTGTATCTGGTGAAGGGAAGGCAGTTCTGCTTGTGTATGACAGAGAGAAAGGGAACTCTCTTACCCATGCTATTGCATGACTATAGTTCTCCACTCTCCCTGGCACTCTGGGGTCTGTGGAACTGGCTACAAGATACAATGGGGTGCTACTAAAAAAATTTAAACCATGGACACTGACTGCTGAGATTGGCCACCAAGAATAAACATCTAATGTGGTTCTGTTGTTGTAAATCACTGAGTATCAGCCCTGAACATTCATATTGAATAGGACAAGATATGACAATTAAGTTCATTAACTCATCCCACAAAAAGTGTTGCATACCTCATTGCTGATTATCACTAAGGTCACCTTCGAAGTACTCCTCTTGGGAAGGGTGCTGACTTCAGCGCCTAGTCCATTTTTTAAAGCAATTTTGGAACTCTTTTTCTGGAATGACCAGCAGAGCTGTTGTACAATGCATAAAAGCATGAAACAACAATAACGGACGCCACTCAGCAGGACACCGCCATGTCGACAGGAATACAGTGTGAGATACTGTATACAAGGTTCTGAAACACAGTACTGCCAACGTAAGCGCGTGATGGCAAGTTTGCAACTCAATTATCAGATCTCATTCGATGACAGCTCTGATGGTCATTCCAGGAAAAGAATTCCAAATTTGCGTTGAAGGGCAGGCTAGGTGCTGGCATCGGTGCACAGCTTCCCGAGGGGAGCATTTCAAAGGTGACTGCGGTGATACTCGGCAGTGAGGTATGTAGCACTTTTTTAAGGATGTTCGTGCACTTAGTTGTCAGACCTTGTAACTGTTTTGCTTACCATCTTGACAAATTTTTTGAAAGTAGGGAGAGGCTGCTGAGAGAGGCAGCATCTCTGGGCATCGCTCAGTGGTCCTCAAAGGAATAAGAAGATTCCCCAATTCTGCGTGAGCTCTGAGGTATTTCCTCAGAGAAATCCTATATTTTCATGAATTCGACTTTGAAAAATATATTTTAAATTTCAACCATAATATCTAATTTTCTAAATTGTAAGAGATAAAAATACAATAGAATATATTTAAATGTGATAGAATGTACTGGTTGAGGTAGCTCATGCCTATAATCCCAGCAACTCAGAAAGTTGAGGCCAGAAGATGGCTTGATGCCAGGAGTTTGAGACCAGCCTATACCACATATGTCTCTAAAAAATAAAAAAATAAATAAATAGCAATAGAATGTGAAACGTCACATAAAAGGACAAAGCTGCTTCTAGCTAATAAAACATGAATCTTTTTTTTTTTTTTTTGTAGAGACAGAGTCTCACTTTATCACCCTCCGTAGAGTGCCGTGGTGTCACACAGCTCACAGCAACCTCCAACTCCTGGGCTTAGGCGATTCTCTTACCTCAGCCTCCCAAGTAGCTGGGACTACAGGCGCCCACCACAGCACCCGGCTATTTTTCTGTTTTTGCAGTTCAGCTGAGGCTGGGTTTGAACCCGCCACCTTCGGTGTATGGGGCCGGCACCCTACTCGCAGAGCCACAGGCGCCGCCCTAAAACATGAATCTTTATGTCACATTGCAGCTTTCACGGTAAGATGCAGCATGCTCAGAGTACCTTTACAAAGTGATGTTAAAGATAACTTGTTACACTGCATGGGTTGGCCGGTTGATTGTCTCACTCATGGGCGAGAAGCCCTGTAACACATTTTAAAAAGTTAAAAGCTTCCTCTCTCTTTTTTTTTTTTTTTTTTCTTAAACAGAGTCTCATTCTGTCACCCTTGTTAGAGCGCTCTGGCATCACAGTTTACATCAACTTCCAACTCTTGGGCTTGAGCGATTCTCTTGCCTCAGCCTCCTGAGTAGCTGGGACTACAGGTGCCCACTGCAATGCCCTGGCTATTTTTTGTTGCAGTTGCCACTGCTGTTTTAGCTGGCTGGGGCTGGGTTTGAACCCACCACCCTCGGTATATAGGGCCAGCGCCCTACCCGCAGAGCCACAGGCACCGCCCTTTCCTCTCTTTCTTTTTTGTTTTTGGCCGGGGCTGAGTTTGAACCCACCACCTCCGGCATATGGGGCCGGCGCCCTACTCCTTTGAGCCACAGGTGCCGCCCCTCCTCTCTTTCTTAACATTCTCTGTCGGGTCCATTCTAGCCAAATTCTGTTAGAGCTGGCCCTTCCTTAGAAGGAGACTTTGGTTTGCTCAACTTCTCAGGCGCTAGAGCCATGAGGAGTTGAGCAAACTTTGCATCTCAAACTTCAGCTTCATACAGACCACCTGCCTGTTTGTTAAAATGCAGGCTGTGATTCAGTAGGTCTGGTGAGGCCCAAATTCTGCATTTCTACCAAGCGAGTAGAAAGGAGAGAACTCTGTTTAAAATCACTGTGTTGGAGCTTTTTTCTGCTAAATTTTCTGGAAGCCTGGGCTGAATAGTGAGGGTTCTTACCACCATATATTTTGCATTAAAGTTAGGTGTGAGACAGTGCCTAAGGCTCAAGGAGTAGGACACAGGCCCCATATACCAAAGGTGGTGGGTACAGGCCTGGCCCCGGGTCAAAAACTGCAAATAAATAAATAAATAAATAAATATAAAAAAATAAACTTAGGTGTAATTCTCTATTGTTTTATTCCTCCAATTGTATATATGACTTGTGTGTTTTGTTTGTCCTTCTCCCCTATTGTTCCTCTGGCTGTCCTGAGCTGGGATTGTGCCACTGAAGAAAGACAGTGCATGTAATTCATTGTGACAATGGAATCTTTCATGGTCATGCAATGAAGAGTGGGCATGTCTGGTTTTACTCTGGGACAGCAGCATGGAGCAAACAATTTAAATCCATAAACAAATACTAACAGTGAAAAATATAATTAATACAGAGTTGCTATTGGAACATCCACTGTGTGTGGTGCGTGTGTGCCTCTGTGTGTTATGCCAGGCTATGACAACCACAGCAATTGCTCCCAGTGTTGACTTGCTGGCTGTCACCAGTGCTGATTTCCATCTGCTAGTGAGGTGGGTGTGGGAAGAGGAGTAATGAGAACCATTATGCTCTTCAGAGACCCCTTTTTCTATAATGCTGAAAAAGGTCTTGGAGGTCTGGCAGGGATAGTAGCTAAACATAGTAGCTAGGGACCTTGAGTTGATCACTGAAGCTCCCATTAGTGCAAGAGGTGGAAATTTCCTTAATAGAAATTACTGTAAATGGATATAGGAGTCATGGGGGTAATTGACTAACCAAAGCATAAGCGTGTTTGCAGAAAGGAAAAGCCACAAAACAGTATGCCTTTGCCCATTAGCCCCTAACCAGAAGTAAGTGCCAATTGCTGGCAATCCATCTTGGACCAAGAGTAGAGCTCTTTAGGATGTCAAGTTGCATGGAAATTGTAACAAGGATGCTAATGCTCATTGAGTCTTGTAGACTGTCTTTTAAATGAGTTGGGTGATTTTCAAGAAGTAATACCTTATTTATATTGAACTTTCTGTAGTTGAAGCAGCTTGGTGATACACGTTGGGGGAAGCTATCTTGTATAGCTCCTTTGATAACCCTCTGCCATGCTTTTAAAGTGCTGATTTGAAACTGGACTCAGTTCGAAGGCCTCGAATTTTAAAACGTAAGCAATAGTACCACCCAATGGTGTCCTAACAGTCTTGTGATGGAGAAGATGGAATGCCTTTAGGAAATCAGCTTCATAAAGCTCTATGCTCAAATGTGATTTCCAGGGCCCAAGAGTTGGGTTCATCTCTCAGTGGAGAGCCAGGCTCTCTGTCGTCATTGGTGGAGGTGACTGATGGTGTTCTCTAGCCTTTCTGAGCCAAAGTCATGTGTCTCCTGAAAATGGAGAAACGATACCTGCTATGTCCCACCTGCTCTGATGATTAGGCATCTTGGTTTTTGGAAAGTAGGGAGCCAGGGTTCAAATGTAAGCATTGAGTTGTTATTGCTCCATGAAAACACCATATTTTGGATATCTAGATCTTTTTGCCATTATTAAAAAATCCCATCTCCAAACCAATGACTGTACATTAAGTAGCAGGATCCATGCGTCTGACCCTGTTCAACTTGAGCTCTTTAAATATTTCTAATTGGAACCCAGGTATGGCAGGCCTCCTGTGGTCATACCATTCTCTAAGATATTTGGGGAACTCTCCAAAGCATGTGAACCAGAATGGACTTTTCACTAAAATTTTATGAGAAAACGGGGAAGATAACTGGCATCATAGACCACACAGGGGAAACCTAATAAAGCTCTCATCCCTGTTCTGCCCTCTGTCAGCCACTTCTCTCTTACTCTAAACAGCCTCTGCAGACTCCTTTATGGTCTGGACTATTCACTGTGTGTCTGTAACTTAGCCACCTTGTTCAGCTAGCCCAAGCCCTAGATTAGCACTAGAGGGATCACAAAGCACCTCTTGAAGTTCTCTTACCTATCAAAGCTTCTTATTTAGTTAGTCACCCCTCTTACCTCAGCCTCCCAAGTAGTGGAGACTACTTGGGATAACTAAGCTGCCACACAGCTAGTTTTTAGAGATGAGATCTTTTTTTTGAGACAGAGTCTCACTATGTTGCCTTCGGTAGAGTGCTGTGGTGTCACAGCTCACAGCAACCACAAACTCTTGGGCTTAAGTGATCCTCTAGCCTCAGCCTCCCAAATAGCTGGGACTACAGGTGCCTGCTACAACGCCCAGCTATTTTGTTGTTGTTGTAGTTTTCATTGTTGTTGTGCAGGCCTGGGCCGGGTTTGAATCTGCCAGCCCCACTATACGTGGTTGGCGACCTAGCTACTGAGCTACTGGTGACAAGTCATCTTAAGTGTTCTAATTAGAAAAGGATGCTGAATTTTATCAAATGCTTTTTCTATGTCTATTGAGAAGATCATATGGTCTTTATTTTTGCTTCTGTTGATATGGTGAATTATGTTTATGGACTTGGCGTATGTTAAACCAGCCTTGTATCCCTGGGATGAAACCTACTTGATCATGATGAATGATTTTTTTTTTTTTGCAGTTTTTGGATGGTGTGTAAACGTGCCACCTCCAGTATATGGAGCCAGGGCCCTACTCCTTTGAGCCACGGGTGCCACCTGTGATGAATGATTTTTTTTTTTTATGTGTAACTGTAATCTATTGACTAGGATTTTATTGAGAATTTTTGCTTCTATATTTGTTAGTGAAATTGTTCTAAAGTTCTCCTTTTTATGTGGGTCTTTTCCTGGTTTTGGTATCAGGGCAATAATTGCTTCATAGAACGTGTTGGGGAAGATTCCTTCCTCCTCAATTTTTTGGAATCATTTTTTTAATATAGGAATAAGCTTGTCTTTGAAGGTTTGATAGAATTCTGGTGTCAAGCCATCCGGACCAGGGCATTTTTTTTGTT
>CAUYRH010022123.1:0-20872 GCA_963574655.1 Perodicticus potto
CAGCTTTAATAGATGAGCAGATTTCATGTGTTCGTGGTGGCTTATCTCCTGATATCAAAACACTGGATCAAATTCGGACCATTGAACGGAATCAGGAAATTCCCCACAAAGGGGCATTTTGTGACCTTGTTTGGTCAGATCCTAAAGATGTGGATACTTGGGCTATCAGTCTCCGAGGAGCAGGTTGGCTTTTTGGAGCAAAAGTCACAAATGAGTTTGTTCATATCAACAACTTAAAACTAATCTGCAGAGCACATCAACTAGTGCACAAAGGCTATAAATTTTTGTTTGATGAGAAGCTGGTGACAGTATGGTCTGCTCCTAATTACTGCTATTGTTGTGGAAATATTGCTTTGATCATGGTCTTCAAAGATGTAAATACAAGAGAACCAAAGTTATTCCGGGCAGTTCCAGATTCAGAACGTGTTATTCCTCCCAGAACGACGACACCGTATTTCCTTTGAGGACTTCTCCCCTCCTGCTGACCCATTTTTCTGCCCTCCTATTACCCCAACTTTCTTATATTATCCTCTTCAATATACTTTTTATTGAGCACTTTGCTGCTGAAATGCTGCCTCTTGCCTTTTTTTTAATTTTAAATTATCTAAATTTATTGTTTGTTATGGTGTCTATAGCAATGTGTTTCTATCAGTTTTCTCCCCCATCCCATTCCGACCTTGGACTCTTTTGAGAAGACTTGAGAAATGTCTTAATACCCACACTGCTGCATGTAGCTCTTGCTTATTTACTGGTCTGGGGAAACAGAACATGTTTCCTTTTTTTAAAAAGCCAATTGACAGATTATATGGAAATACTTCTCCTTTTGTATCATTTAGCCTTTTGTTTTAGTTTGGTAAGTTTTAAGAAATTTCAGCAGAAAAGTTGTTATTCAGTGGGCACGATGGACTACAAATGCCTCGAGTTATGTATACCTGTCCCAGATGTAAACTTCATTGTCCTTTGTTGGAAGATATTTTAAATGGATATAAAATAAATTGGTCTAAAGGGCAAAAAATAAATAAATAAAATAAAATAAATAAATTGCAGTGTCAGAAGATGGAAACAGTATAAAAATATTGCTCTATTTTCTCGCACATATTTAGTTTTGCTATTAATTACCACTAACTGCCACTAACTAGTCCTATTGTTGTCTTTTTTTTTTTGAGACAGAGCCTCAAGCTGTCACCCTGGATAGAGTGCTGTGGCATCACAACTCACAGCAACCTCCAATTCCTGGGCTCAAGCAAGCCTCCCAAGTAGCTGGGACCACAGGCGCCTGCCACAATGCCCAGCCATTTTTTGGTTGTAGCCATCATTGTTGTTTGGCGGGCCCAGGCTGGATTCGAACCCGCCAGCTCAGGTGTACGTGGCTGGCGCCTTAGCCCGTTGAGCCACACGCGCCGAGCCCCCTATTGTTGTTTTGTTTAAATAGCATTTATGTAACAGAAAAGTAAGTAATAGAGAATATATGTTTCAAACACCTATTTTTCATATATTTTAGTAATAGTATTTTAAAAGTAATAGCACACATATGAAAACTTATTTATTTATTATATATTATGTTATTGTGGATTTTTTATTGATCTGGCATGGCAGAGCTCACAGCAACCTCTAATTCCTGGACTCAAGCGAGTCTCCTGCCTCCGCCTCCCAAGTAGCTGGGACTACAGGCGCCCGCCACAACGCCCGGCCATTTTTTGGTTGCAGCCGTCATTGCTGTTTGGTGGGCCGAGGCTGGATTCGAACCCGCCAGCTCAGGTGTACATGGCTGACGCCCTAGCCCGTTGAACCACAGGTGCCGAGCCTCCTTGTTTTATTTTTTTGTAGAGACAGAGTCTCACTTTTTCGCCCTTGGTAGAGTGCTGTGGCGTCACACAGCTCAGAGCAACCTCCAACTCCTGGGCTTAGGCGATTCTCTTGCCTCAGCCTCCCGAGTAGCTGGGACTACAGGCGCCCACCACAATGCCCGGCTATTTTTCTGTTTTGCAGTTTGGCTGAGGCCGGGTTTGAACACGCCACCTTCGGTATATGGGACTGGCGCCCTACTCGATGAGCCAAGGGCGCTGCCCTTATTTTTCCATTTTTAATAGAGACAGGGTCTTGCTTCTGCTCAGGCTGGTCTCAAACTCCAGAGCGCAAGTGATCCTTCCAGCTGGGCCTCCCAGAGTGCTAGGCTTACAGTTGTGAGCCACCGTGCCTGGTCATGCATGAAGATTTAGAAAACATTTTTTTTTAATTTCAAAATATTAAGGGAGTACTTTTGTTACTGGGGTAGCTTTTATAATGCTTATTAAGTCAGGGCTTTTAGTGTGCCCATCACCCAAATAATGTTCACTGTACCAGATAGGTAAACTTTACCCCTCTCCCCTTCTTGGTGTCCAATGACCTTTACATCATTTCTGTGCCCGTGTGTGCCCAGTGATTAGCTCCCCATTATTAGAAAGTATACATGGTGTTTGCCTTTTCATTACAGAGATATTTCACTTAGGATAATGGACTATAGATTTTTATATGAACATTTCTTTGAGTGTCTATGAACTATCTAAGTGTGGAATTAATAGGTTGTATGGTAAGTGTATGTTTTGCTTTGTGAGAAATTCCCAAATTATTTTCCAAAGTGGCTGAACTATTTTGTATTCCCACCAGCAATCTCTGAATGGCTCTGCACCCTGGCTAGCACTTGATAATTTCAGAGTTATTTTTCAGCTATTTTAGTAGATGTATAGTGGTATTTCATTATTTCAAAATTTCACAGCAGTCATTTTGATGGGCATTCACAACTGCTTCAGATGGAACTGAGACTAAAAGGAAACATAAAGAAAGAAAATTCCTCCTGAGAGGTGAAGAATGGGAACAGGTGTAGAAAGGGTCTGGGAATGTGCAGTGACATTGAGAGTTTTCTGGCTGAGGAAGAGTGTGGGGGAGGGGGTGTCAACCACACTCTCCCCTGCTGTCAGCCCCGAATGAGAGTTCTCAGCCCCAGTGCATCAAAGGGAAAAAAGAAAGAATGGAGAGAAGAGGGGAGAACTCTTGTCTCAGAAAGTTCATTGTTGGTGTCCATGTTGCGGGTCTATGAGCTCCACAAAGGCAGCCTGGGGTCACTCTTCTCTCCTGCTCTTCCCCCAGATCTGGCTCATTGCCCACCTCTTCCCAGAGCCCAGGAAGTACTTAGGGGATGAATGGAAGGTATCTCTAGACTGTGTGAGCTGGTTTAGTGATTGTCACCCAGAACAGTGACGACACTCTTCCTGCCAGTCTGGGGTAGGCCCCCTTTCCTCACCCCAGGCCCAATTCCGGGCCCATCTGGTCATTGCTTTTCCACCTCTCATGGTAGTCCACTCCACTGCCCTTTCCCTCGCCACTGCTTCTCCTCTGGGCCATTAACAGCCTCCTTCTAACAATGCTCCCTGCCTTCCCCAGTCCTCTTCTTCTCCCCTTTCTACTCTGTCCCGTCTATGCTAGATGCCAAATTCACAAGTCCCAGCTCTTATCCTGTGGCTCCCACATCCAAGGCCTGGCCCCAAAATGACCACAGAGAAGAGCCAATGGGAAGCCTGGTCCCGGCTCCCTTCCTACATCCCAGCTCCTGCTGGCCCCCTGGAGGGCTCAGGATTTGGTCAAAAGCTACTTTCATGTCTTCAACCATGTCCTTGCCCAGAGATGTGGGTTTGAACTCTGGTCCTCTATTTCCTAAGCAAGGGGACATTAACAAATTCCTTAGCCTGAACCTCAATGTTCTTTTGATTTGTTTTGTTTTTCTGTTTGTTTGTTTTGGAGACAGAGTCTCACTTTGTCACCCTTGGTAGAGTGTCGTGGTGTCAGAGCTCACAGCAACCTCAGACTCTTGGGCTCAAGCGATTCTCTTGCCTCAGCCTCCCAAGTAGCTGGGACTACAGGCACCCGCCACAACTCCCAGCTATTTTTTTTTTAAGAGATAGGGTGTCACTCTAGCTCAGGCTGATCTCAAACTCATGAGCTCGGGCAATTTGCCCACCTTGGCCTCCCAGAGTACTGGGATTACAGGCGTGAGCCACTGCGTCCATCAGGCCAACCTCAATGTTCTTTTCTCTAAAGTAGGCAGTAAAAAGTACCTACCTGGTTTGGCTGTGAGGAGATGGTAAATACAAAGGATCTGGCACACGGGAGGGATTTAAAGAATAGTAAATATGATTTTGGGTAATTCCTGCCCCAAGTTAAAAAAAGAAAAAATAGTCTAAAAATGGGGGTAAAATTAATTTTTTTCCCTAACCCTCTATCAGCCCAAACACTGGAGGGGACTTGCCTAAGGAGGATGTTGAAAGGACCACCTGTATGGAGATAGGGTTTCAAGCGTAGACACTGTTGCCCCAGCCTAATGAGTCACACATTCTGGAGAGAAGCTGGTTAGTCCAGACACTCCCCTCTCCCCTACCCTAGGACAGAGGCCTCATGGATTTGAAGGACCACACAGCAATAGGAAACAGGAGGGAAATCAGTGAAGGAGAACCCTTTCATTCTCAACTGAGGATGTTTGGACCATCTCGTGTGTGAGCACCACGAAGGAGGAAGACAAAGAGATAAACAGAAGGTGGTTGCCCTGACTGGGAGCTCTGTGAGGGCAGGGTCATGAGTCTTATGATGGTTGGAGTTTGCTATTGTTTGAATGATGGTGTCGCCTCTGAAATTCATGTTGAAACTCAATCCCCAAGGCAACAGAATTAAGAGATATGGCCTTTAGGAGGCTACTGAGCCATCAGGGCTCTGCCTTTATAAAGGAATAGGAATAGGTGCTAGATGCAGGGAGTCCACCCTTGTCTGTCCCTCTGTCCATCCACCATGTGAGGACACAGTGTTCCCTCTCTCCAGAGGATGTAGCAATATGCCTTGCGGGAAGCAGAGACTGGGCCCCACAAGACAACCAAATCTGCTGGTGCCCTGATCTTGGGCCTCCCAACCTCCAGAGCTGTGAGAAAATAAATTTCTATTCTTTATAAATTACCCAGTCTTGGGCATTTTGTTATAGCAATCCAAACACACTAAGACAAAGTTGCTCCAAGAAGAGGGCACTCAAAACTTCTCAAAAGTGGAATGGCCTCCTTGGAGTGGAAAGTTCCCCAGCAGGGATGGGATCCTGGAAGGAACATTGTGATCACGCCCTGGGGAGAGAGTGAAGCTTCAAATGGGCTCTCGGATTAGATGGCCCCTCAAATAAGGCTCTGAGGTTTCAATGAGCTTCCAGATGCTTGAAAAGCAAAAAGAAATAGAAGCAGCTCATCTGTCAATAAGACAAGTAATTAAGGGAAGTAGGTGTTTTTAATACCAGGTAGTGTCAGCACAAGAGGATGCATACACAGCTGCGTTATTTTTAGTATTTGGTGAAGGCATTCTTCTTTTGACAAGAAGAATAAAGAAAGCAATTAGAAACACCAAGAAAATGAAAATCTGTACAGAAAAGCTATAGCTCAAATATAAAGCAAATGAAATGTGGCATGCTTTTGAGCAATTTCCGGAACATAAGAAAATTGAATACATTTGACCTTGATGCTAACAACCCCTTCTGAGTGGCCTGGGCATCATGACATTGGATCAGAAGGGAAGGAAATATAATCCTTGGATCCTCCATGGCTCAGCAGTGCCAGTGGATTGCACTCACACAGGCATGAGAATGTAACATTGGTTTATGGATTTTTTTTTTAACTTTCAGAGCCAATCTTCGGACAAAATGCAACCATTGTAATTATGAATTCAGGACAGTATCTAAATATTGTCATTGTTTAAAAGGTAAGACTACCATAGACTTAAGTTGAGAGGTAGAGGATTGGGGAGGGGAAAAGGAGAGATACGAATGGAAAGTTTCTCCTTTTCTGCAGAGGGAGGTCATTAGATTGTATCTTCACCCCACAGAGTAGGAAGCAAAGTTTATTAGTGAGAGCTCGAATGTGACCAATAGGAGAACCAAGAATACTTTAACTAGCAAAAAACAGGGTACGGAGGGATGGAAGGGAGCTTTACGACTGAAATAAAACCTTACTTTTCATAAGTGAGTGTCTTCATTTCCTAGGGCTGCCATAACAAAGCATGAAAAACTAGTGACCTCATCAACAGAAATTCATCATCTGTCTGCTTTTGAGGTTAAGAGCATGAAATGAAGGTATCTTAGTGTTCATTCCTCCTGTGGGCCGTGAGGGAGGGTGGCGTCTCTCCCGAGCGTCTGCAGGCTTGCTGGAGATCTTCGGTGCTTCCTGGCTTTTACGCGCATCACTGCAATGGCCAACGTCATCTCTATTCTATTTGATGTTCTCCCTGTACCTTACCATGGTCTTCCCTCTGTGTCCCAATCTCCCCCTTTTATAAAGACAGCAAGAATTCTAAATCTGAATTTGGCCCTCCCAGATGGTTACGAATAGACAATTGTCAAAGTAGGAGAATAGGACGTAATAGCTTACAGGATTTATAACTTTAAAATATTTAGACATATGGCATTTAGGCCTCCAACTGTACCCTTGTGCCAGGCCCTGCGAATGTCACAGGCAGGCCTGATGTGTGTGACCACAGCAGAAGGAGAAAGGAAAACATCAGTTGTTGCCTCTAGAGAATGGACAGGGGAAAGGAAGGATGGGAGAAAGAGAACTGTAGTGCTTTTTCCTAAACCTCTCAGTCAACTTCTGTTTTGCCACTTGTATGCTTCATTTTGAGAAAACTTAGGGAAATTATCCAAGTTCCCACCTCTCCCTGGAATTTTACCTATCTGGCAGCTCTCACCTCCCTTCTCTGAACTCGACAACCCTCAGCAGCTGTGCAGAGTTGTCCCTGCCCTGGCCTGCTCTCCCAGAGACCTCTGCAGTCAGTAACCCCTTCTCAGGCTGGCTGACTGCCTGCTTCCTTCTCTTCTTGTTTCCCTGTATGAGATTACCCTGGGTGGAAGTCAACAAGCCGCAGTACCCAGCCTCCTGTGGTCAGTAGTCTCAGCAGAGTCCGGTCCTCCGTCCACTTCCAGCCTGGTGCTCCCACCTCACCTCCCCAAATGCCCTCAGGGCTGGGAGAAGCCTGAGCCCTGCTGCAGCCTCTGTCTGGAAGTTGGTGGAGGGAGTGGCCTTGCATGGAACAGCACTCAGCCTGACTTGCTAATGAGAAGCAGGTGTCTGCTGCACAAATGGCTTTCTGCTGTCAGCAACCTTCCTCCTAGCTATCCCAGCTCTTCCCATCACTGTTCTGTCTCTCTCTCAGCATTACTCTCTAGCCCTCCAACCACTGCCTCAATTCCACTTTCCCTACAAAGGGACTATTGCTATTCCCTCATTCCAGCGCCCAGACACTGCTTGGTTTGCAGGATTAAACCATCCCTGCTCCATCCACCAAACCTGTACCCACATCTAATCCTGGCCCTTGACCAGTTCCTAGTCCCTCACAGCTAACATGGGGATGGGATCCTGACCCTATAACACAGCAGTTCTCAACCTGTGGGTCACGACCCACAGGAACTATATTAAAGGATTGTGGTATTAGGAAGGTTGAGAACCACTGCTATAACACCTGTCCCAGTCTAGAACCTTAATCTGAACCAGTGTTTTTCAGCCTTTTTTATCTCACAGCACACTCGAACCTATAGTTAAACTTCCATGGCACACTTAAATTATGTTGATCAAAGAAAGAGTTTTAAAAAATGAATATATTTACTGTGCTTTGAACTTCTTTTGAAAATAATTTAATTAATGATCTTTAAAACCATTCACCACACACCTAAGATCTTCTCATGGCACATGGGTTGAAAATCACTGACCTAAATGCTCAATCTCATTCTTAACATTCCCTAGTCCCACCCGTAGCCTTGGGGAGAAGCTAAAAATGGGAGATCTGCTATTTGCCCTGAGTGTATGGCCAAGGTGTGCATTTCTGCAAACTGTGGGGCCAGCTTGGGGAAGAACAAAAATAATTCCTGTGAAATATGGCCCAGTTAGTGCTCCTGCTGAAGACAGTCCCTGAGGACCAAGGAAAACAGGATGGAGCTGGAGGGGAGCAGAAGTGTGGCTGAGGGGGCCTATGGGGTGGTGGCAGTGATTTTCAACAGGGAGGGAATGAGGCAGGCCCTGGGCAAGTAGGTGGCCTGGGAAAAGACTTCCTGCTGGAAGGCTGGAAGTCATTCTTCACTCACTGTTCAACAACTATTTACCGAGCATGTGCATTGTAGAAGCATCAGTCCCTTTGCTGGACACTGGGGGGATAGCAGTGAGCAGAACCATGTCCCCACCTACATGGAGCTCACATTCAGACTGGGGAGAAAGGCAAGAAACACACTAACAGATATGTCCAGAGGGTGGGACAGAGTGACAGAGGCTGTTTATATACAGTGGCTTCAGGAAACCCTTTCTGGTGAGCTTACATTTGAATAAACATCAGAAGATAAGAGGCAGCGAGCTCCTGCAATTATGGGGGGACAGTGTGCAGGCTGAGAAAAGAGAAAGTGGCAGCCCAGGGTGGCAGCAAGTGACAAGTGAGGCCAGACACAGTGAGCAAGGGCAAAGAGTGGCCTGGGATGAGGCCAGAGAAGTAGCTGGACCCAGCATGGAGGCTCAGCCTGGCTTCTGCAGTCAGAGGTCCCGAGAGGAGCGAGGCCCTCATGCTCCAGTGGCGGGGAGCAGTGTAGGAGGGTAGGGACTGGGAGTGGGGCCACCCTCTGTAAGGTCAGCTTGGCTTGGTCTAGGCTTCGCTGGGGCCTCTGTACTGTGGGTGACACAGGAGAGAAGTGAGGCCTGCAGTGTTCCTCCCATATCCGCAGCGTCAGGTGTGCACCCACCTTGTGTTTCCACATCATGCACAAACCAACAAACACATGTGGAAAATAAGCACAGGTTGGGCGGCGCCTGTGGCTCAGTGAGTAGGGCGTCCATCCCCATATACTGAGGGTGGCGGGTTCAAACCTGACCCCAGCCAAACTGCAACACCAAAAAAAATAGCCAGGTGTTGTGGCAGCACCTGTAGTCCCAGCTACTCGGGAGGCTGAGGCAAGAGAATCTCCTAAGCCCAAGTGCTGGAGGTTGCTGTGAGCTATGAGGGCAACGAAGTAAAACTCTGTCTCCAAAAATAAAAAAATTTTTAAAAACACAAAAAAAGAAAATAAGCACAGGCCCACCCTTCAGGGGCACCCATGAGGACACTGGGCATGAGATGTGCACTGACCCCTAGTGTACATGTGGACATTCATAAGAAGTTCTAGAAGGACATCGGGCTGAAGGACTTTGGACCAACTCTTGTGCACAACGGAGGAACTAAGGCCTACAAAAAGGAAGCCCCAGAATTTGGTGGTCTGGGCAGATCTTGGAATGTGCACACATGTGGTTCTCTCTCTTCTTGAGGGCCCAGCAGCCTTTCCCTCCATGGACTCCAAGCAGTAGTCGGCAGGGCTGCCTCCCAATGGTTCCAATGAACTGCAGAGGGAGCACGGGGTGGGGACCCAGGCCGACTCTGTCCTCTTGGCAGGATGGCAACAGTGCACACCACAGCTGGCCTCACTTGCTGGCAGCTGCACCCACTGCTAATCCCTCTCAGGACTATGTCAGGGCCCATCAGACCTGCCTCTGTCTGTCTTTACTTCTGTGCTCTGCCTCCAGCTCTAAGCTGGCTGTCTGTGATTCTGTTTCTCCCTCTTCCTCCTGGTGCCTCTCTCATTTCTGTTTCTCTCCAGTTCTCTTTCTCTGTCGGGCTCTGTCCCTCTCCGTTCTCTCATCAAGATCTTTTTTTTTTTTTCCCCTTCCAGGAAGAGCTGACGTGGCACTGCCAGCAGCCCCTGGTCAGGAATGAGGCCCCTCAGGTGGAGGAGAGGTGGTGGGGCCTTGCAGCCGCCGCTGGGGTGGCGGCAGGCAGGAGGGGAGGGGGCAGAGGAAGGGAGCAGAGAGGGCTGGGCCTCTGTGGGCAAGAAAGGGAGGGGAAAGAAAGACTGGAGGAGGAAGTGAGCCCCATCTCCCCTGCTAGGGTGGCCAACTGTCCTGATTTGCCTGGAACTGTCTGGGTTTTAGCGCTGAAAGTCCCATGTCCCAGAAAACCCATCAGGCCCAGGCAAACAAGGACAGTGGTTTGGTCACCCTACTAACTGCCTTAAACCCAAATGCACAGGAGCTGAGGCCAGGACTGGCAGAGATCTCCCAAACCCACTCCCTTTCCTTCCCCCTCTGTACCTCGCAGCTGCCCCTGCATTGCTGTAGGGTTGCATGACCAGGATGGTGTAGGGGTTGGAGGGTCTGGGAAGAGCTCTCCAGTCCTGGGCCTCTAGGGCCCTTCTGTGATCTTGGGACAGTCACGGTCTCACCCACATACTCACTTGGGGTTCCCATATTCAGGCCTTAGAGGAGGCCAGGAGAGGGAAAATGGCAACCCAGGGAGCCCACTGGAAGCAAAGCCAGACTTCTGGCTTGTCTTCCACCTGCTGGATTTATCTCCTGGGGGTATATTTTTTGATGGTGAGGGGAGAGAAGAGGGATGCCCCAGGAAGTAACAGGCCCCCGTCCTTGGAGGTGTGCACACTGCTCTTCGGCTCTGCTGGGGGCAGGAGCCACCTGTCTCACTGTGAAACGCCTTGGAGAATCGAGTGGTCCTTAGCTGAAGTATACTCGGCCCTGGTGGGCCTTGTACGATGCCCTTCTTGGTGGTGGTGAGGAACGGCTGCACCTTGTAGGCAGTGGTGGGATCTGGGCATATGGGGACAGGCTATCAGTGACAGTGTCATTTCTGCCTGAGTGGGCTGGCACCTTTTGTCTCTGGCCTTCAGCCCCCAACAACTGTTCCAAAGGGAGTCTGAACTTAGTATTCAGCTGTCATCAAGTCTGCAATGATGGTAAATGAGGGGTAAAAACTCCCTGCCCCCAGGAGGACTGGTAACAACAGTGTGTGTCTCCTACACAGTGTGAAATATTCTCTAAAACTGTCTGTATTACAAGGAACTACACAACCTTGGGCACATTCTTTCCCCAAACTGGGCCCAAAGTCCCCACATGTACTACAAGAAGGTGGAGTTGGTGTTCTCTAAAGCACTTCTGTTTTTGGCATCCAATGACCATCCACCTTGTCCAAGATTCAGTCAACTTGATGAGACCTTTTCTGTGCCAGGGATCAATAGCAACTGTCAAGATAAGACATTTGTCCTCATTGGGCTTCCTATCTAGTAGAAGGTCACACATTAAACACATGTGAATAAATAATTGCAGATAATAGCAAGAGCTATGAAGAAAAATCAGGGGCATATGTGAGAGAAATTCATGGAAACTACCAGATGGGGAGATGGTTGCACTCTGACCCTGGTGTGCTTTGGAGAAGGGAGGGGGATGTGAATCCTGGAGGGGGGTGCTGATGGCCCTTTGTGCACATGAGGGTGTATGTATTGGCTGTATGAGACACAATGAAGCCCTCTCCTCCAGGAAGCCCTCCCTGACTGACACTGAGGTTACTGATTCTCCTTTCTAGTTTCTTGAACCTGGATGTGTATACTGCTAGTCTCTGGTTGACCCACCAGATTTAGAACTTTCACAGAACGCTGGCACAGTAAGGATGATGCAAGAGACAGCTTCCTTTGCAGGGCGAGGGCTCTATATTAGACTATAGTAGTATCTTCATCATTGAACTTGGGGGGCAGGCAGCACACTGAGGACTTCTGCAGTTTTGCTTGCAGATGGGAAATATGGTCTAAAGAGCTGGGACAGGCTTCCTGGCGATGCTTTCAGCCAAAGATGATATCTGCCAAGAGGGTCAATTGAGTTATGAGCACAATTCAGCCAGTTAACAGATGGAAGGAAAGGAAGCTTTGGTGAGGGCTACTGGGGGGATATGAGTAGGCTTATTTTGTGAAAACAAAATTATTCAGACTACAAAGTTCTTTCCTGGAGCTCCCTCGTCTTCAGTTTTCTCTTCCAGCTCTCTTGTTTTAGCCCATTTTTATCTTTTTATTATTTATTTATTTTTAAATGTTTTTTGCAGACCAGATCTTGCTCTAGGCTAGAGGGCAGCAGTGGCACAATCAGTGCTCACTGCAGCCCTGAACTCCCAGGCTCAAGAGATCCTCCTGCCTCAGCCTTCTGAGTAGCTAGGACTGCAGGTGTGTGCACCAGCATACCTGACTTTTGGACCTCTTTTGTCTCCCTATTCCCACTCCCCTGGGCCCTCATGTTTGGGGGAAAAAGGTCCAATATCCTCACCTTGGAGATGTATGCCCCTTCCACACAGTGTTTGGGCAGTGGAGCCCAGAGAGGGTAATGCTGACTGCATAGACACCCAACACCAGGGGTGGGATTTAGGGGCGCTGCGGGGGCCATCGAGAGAATACTGCAGGGGTGAAGCCCCTCGGGCTCCCCTCTGTGTGCAGGGTGGGCAGCCCTGGGTGACAGAGCCTCTCTGTGAGCCTGAGTGTCTCAAAATCCCAGCCATGGACACTGAAACCCAACTGGCTCCTGCCCTGAACTTTCTGTTACAGAGTTGAGCCAGGTGTCCCCTCCCTATCCAATCTGGAGTACAGCAGGGTTGGGCTGGCCGGCCCTTGAGCCTCAGGAGCTCCCTGGACATCAACATGCCTTTGGGGCAGCTTTAAGGAAACAGTTTAGGGATCTGTTTCCTTAAAAGAGCATACCTGCCATTTCATCTCACTGAAGGGCTGGAGCCAGGTGGCTGCTTTGTACACCTTGGCCTTCTCAGCTTGTCACTGAGATACACAGAGACACACACTCACTTCCACACACAGACTCACACACACCAAGGCAAACACAGGGTGTCACACCCCACAAACACACACACATAGATTCACGTGAGTCACACACAGACAAGTCTCACACCCACACAAAGACACATCCTCATACAAACACACACACTCGAACATTCTCAAGCACACAAATCCACACACGGTCTCACACCACATGGACGCAAGCACATACAAACTCACCCATACATAGAAATACACTCACACCCACCAACTTGCACACGAACACACATAGCCCCTGCTTGGGAAAAGGAGCCCCGCCTTTTTCTTCTATGGAGTGAGGATAGAAGTCTCCCACCTTCCATGAGATTCAATTTCTTGCCCTTCCGCCCCTAAAAACCTCCTGGCCCCATCTTTTCTTGGGTTTCTTCCAGACAGTGCTGTATCTTTAAGGAAGTTGAAGCTGCTAAAAGTGAGTGAGAGAGAGAGAAAACACAACCCAAAAAATTTTGGCATCTTTTCCCCCTCAAGTTTCTGGTGTCACTTATGAAACACGGGTCCTCGTTGTTTCAGAGAAGCAGTTGTTTTGCTAGAAGGAGGGAGCGTGCGGCTGCCCTGGGCCCCCTCCCTGCAGCCTCCCTCAGCAGACTTGCTGATCCCAGGCCGCCTGTCTGTGACAGGGTGGGCCCAGGCGTGCTCATTGACGGTGGGGAGAGACCAGGCTGCCCCTCCCTTCAGCATCCGAGGCCTCCTGTGGCGCCCTTGGCCCTGCAGACTCTAAGGCTAACTTGGTCCTCTGCTGCTGTTTATTCCATCTTGGAAGAGGCCCTGCAGGACAAAGAAGAGTAGTTTTCAGGTAAGCTGCTGGGAGGAAGGCTCCCAGGGTGGAGGTGGGGGAGGCTGTTGGAGTCGGAGCTGGTTCCCTCTTGGCACGTCCCTGTTGGTTTGAGGTATTTGGGACAGTCCCTAGCTTGGAGCTTTCAGGGGCCTCTGCTTCTTTGACAACCAACAACTGAGGCCCCGGAAATCCCAGCTGCCTTTGGGCTGAGCCCTTGGCCTCTCCTAAGCCAGCCGAGAGGTTCTGGCAGGGGTTTATTTAGGCAGCTGCCTGGTGTAGTTTGGACAGAACAGGCCATGGGCGTGATTCTACAGAAAAGGCCTGGTGTCTGCTGTGGTCACGGCCGGGCGAGCGGGAGAGGGCGGGTGGGGCGGATGGGGGTGGTGTGCACTGCACAAGGGGCCTTGTCTGGACTGGGGCAAAGCATACCTATGGGGGCTCCAGTGGGAGGGACTGTAGCCAGGATGTGGGAGGGCAGGGGGAGGTTCTGTGAAGTGCTGGGGGAGGGGGTGGCTGGAAAACAGATTTCGAGCCATAAAGTTGGCTAGGATCAGACCGAGGCAGGGAGAGCGTTCTGCTTAGAGGAACTGGGGTCCTCTTCCATCTTGTCTTCACCCTGCTTAGCTACGAGACCTCGGGCAAGTCCTGGCCCTTTTCTGGGCCTCAGTTTCCCCTTCTGTAGAATGGGGGTGGTGGGCTAGGTGGTATTGGGCTTTAGCTGGGTTATGTGGTGCAAGGCCTCCTGATGGGGAAGGGTCTGGCTAGGATCCTGACAGGGATGAGTCCCTTTGGCAGGTCCTTGGGATTACCTGGGTGACACTCCCTTCTCTGCAGGAGGCGTGATGCAGGAGCTGCGTCTGCTCTGCTGGGTGGTTCTCCTGGGCCTGGCTCAGGCCTGTCCTGAGCCCTGTGACTGTGGGGAGAAGTACGGCTTCCAGATTGCTGACTGCGCCTACCGAGACCTGGAGGCCGTGCCACCTGGCTTCCCGGCCAATGTGACTACGTTGAGCCTGTCGGCCAACCGGCTGCCAGGTTTGCCAGAGGGTGCCTTCAGGGAGGTGCCCCTGCTGCAGTCACTGTGGCTAGCACACAACGAGATCCGCATGGTGGCTGCTGGCGCACTGGCCCCACTGAGCCATCTGAAGAGCCTGGACCTCAGCCACAACCTCATCTCTGACTTTGCCTGGAACGACCTGCACAACCTCAGTGCCCTCCAGTTGCTCAAGATGGACAGAAACAAGCTGACCTTCATCCCCCGAGACGCCTTCCGAAGCCTCCGTGTCCTGCGCTCACTGCAGCTCAACCACAACCACCTGCACACGTTGGCTGAGGGCACGTTCTCCCCACTCATCGAGCTGTCCCACCTGCAGATCAATGACAACCCCTTCGACTGTACCTGTGGCATTGTGTGGCTCAAGACGTGGGCCTTGGCCACAGCTGTGTCCATTCCGGAGCAGGACAACATCGCCTGTACTTCTCCCCATGTGCTCAAGGGCACACCTCTGAGCCGCTTGCCGCCACTGCCTTGCTCAGCGCCCTCGGTGCAGCTCAGCTACCAACCCAGCCAGGATGGCGCTGAGCTGCGACCTGGCTTTGTGCTGGCGCTACACTGTGATGTGGACGGGCAGCCAGCCCCCCAGCTTCATTGGCACATCCAGACACCCGGAGGCACCGTGGAGATCACCAGCCCCAATGTGGGCACTGACGGGCGTGCCCTGCCTGGCACCCTGGTGGCCAGCAGCCAGCCTCGCTTCCAGGCCTTTGCCAATGGCAGCCTGCTCATCCCCGACTTTGGCAAGCTGGAGGAAGGCACCTACAGCTGCCTGGCCACCAACGAGCTGGGCAGTGCTGAGAGCTCAGTGGACGTGGCTCTGGCCACACCTGGCGAGGGTGGTGAGGATGCACTGGGGCGCAGATTCCATGGCAAAGCCGTTGAGGGCAAGGGCTGCTATACGGTTGACAACGAGGTACAGCCGTCAGGGCCAGAGGACAATGTGGTTATCATCTACCTCAGTCGGGCTGGGAGCCCTGAGGCTGCAGTGGCAGGAGAAGGGGCCCTTGGGCAGCAGCTCTCAGGCCTGCTCCTGCTGGGCCAGAGCTTCATCCTCCTCTTCCTTCCCTCCCTCTAGCCCCTCCATGATTGGCTGGGCTGGAGCAGCCTCAGGGCTTCTCTATCTCCACCCCTGACACTGCCAGTGTCCCTGTGAGTGCTGCAGGGCTTTGGAGTCGGCAACTCCTGAGATCTGCCTGGGCAACTTTACATTTTCCTACCTCCCCTCTAATCTTTTCTAGAACACCCACCACCTCCAACTTCTAGGCCTGTTCCAAGCTAGTGACTAGGATAATATTTAATCTCCTAAATCACAATCTGTGGAGCTAATGGCTACTCACAACATTGCCCCCCATCAGGGCAGCATGCTCACAGGGCGATGCCCTAGCCCAAGCCTCGGCAATGGGGCCCAGGCTCTGTGACTGACAAGCTGGCAAGGGCCAGGCAGAGTGGGGATGGTGATGGGACATGGCTAGGATGCATCCTGAGGCACACATAGGGGACAAGGACAGGATGCAGGGGCAGTGGCTGGTGTGGACCTGAGGCTCCCCATGACCTGTTCGTGCTCCTCCTGCCCTTCTGCCTCTTGGGGGATCAGGAGTCTGTCTGTTCTCATCTCAGACTGAGCTGGAGAATCAAGGAGGGGCCCTGTTCTCATCCTTCCTTCTTCAGCCTGGACCCTCCGTCTTGGACCCCTGCCCTTCCTTTCTCTCCAAATATGCCTCTGTAGCCTGCCTGTCTGGAGAGGCCAGCTGGCATGGGGGAAGCAGAGGAATAAACGGCATTTCTGATGCTCCCCTGTGTCTGCCTGGAGTTTTGTCTGGATCTAGGAGCCTCTGTTGGGTTTCAGAGCTGCAGAGTCAGGGCAGGCAGCATACCTGCCCACCTGTGGTGGGGACCCATGAGACACAGCAGACCACGTGATGGGCCAGGGGCCGGGCGTCCGGAGAGCAGAGCCGCAGATATTCTTTCCCGTGACACTAGCCCACAGGAAGCCAGAGTCTGACAATTATCACAGAGGCCTCCCTGATGTCATCAGTGAATCTGAGCACAGCTGTGTGTCAGCAGTGGCTTCAAGAGACACTTGCAGAAAGGAGCAGAGAAATACAAGTGGCTGGGTTTGGGCCCCTCTTCTCTGTCTTGGTCCTGGAAGAGACGTTAGGAATAGAGAGGCAGAGGGGACAGGTGAGGCAGGACAGAGGAGACAGAAGGGAGGCGATGGGAACATACTTACCCCCTGCCCTTCAGGAGGAAGAAATGGTTTTCCAAGAGGAAAGTCCAAATGAGGATTGCAGATGCCCATAGCAATCTCTCCCCAGGAAGCAGATGGATCAGTAACTGACCCAGGCAGTGGATGGAAGGAGGGGGTGCTGACAGTGACTTTCAGGTCTTTCAGAATGGGGAGAACAAAGGGTCTCTGAACTTGGAGACCTTACAGAGCACAAAATCTATCTGCACCAGGTCAGATGTGTCTCCCTACTTCCTCCATCCTGCCCCGTTCAAGATGGAGGGAACTGCACACAGGGACAATAACCCAGTAGGAGAGGTTCTGTGACTCCTGCCTAGGGCCCCCAGAACTGCTGAGCTCAGCAAAGTGGAAGCAAGAGACCAAGGAGCCTGGGGTAGCAGCTGTGAGCCTTGGCGGCTGGCCAGCCCCTCCCCCTCCTCCTGGTCCACGTACAGCACCTCCTCCTTCCCCCTGACCCTTGCTAGCTTACAGCTCCTGCTGAGCTGATGTCATCAGCAGCCAGCATCAAGATGACTCCACATCTGGTGGGAAGCAGCAGGATAGAGCCAAATCCCATGTACTGTGACACCTTGGGTAAGTCACTGCCCATCTCTGGCTTTGGTGGCCTCAGAAGTCAACCGATGTGATAACACAAGATACTGCTTAAGGGTCCATCAACTCTGATTATCTAAGGCTTGATAATCCTAGTGTGATTTGGACCCCTGATGTCCCTGCCTCTATTCAGAGCTGAACAGCCTTGGATTCTTGGAGCAGGACTCAGACTGAAGACCTGGGCCAGGGCAGCACAGGGAACCCTCAGCCGTGCCCTGAGTGAACTAGCTACTCCTTGCTTTAAAGTTTTCCATGGTTCCCCAGTGAAGATGAAGCCAGCTTCCTTAGCCTGCCATTCATAGCCCTTCCGACGGGCTCCTCCGATGTTGTTCAGCCCCGTCTCTGCCTCTTCTTGGAACTGCTAATTAGTAATGCTCTTAATGCTATGTGGCGTCATCCTCTTCACCTCTGTGTATGCTCTTTCCTCGACCTGGGCACCGCTGCCCTATTCTTAGTTTGGCTACATCAGTCTTTGGGACTTGGCTCAAGCACCACCTCCTCCAGAAAGCCTTCCTGGATGTCCCTTCACCCCCAGTGGGGGCCAGGTCTCCTCCCTGGTGCACACAGCTCTGGGCTGGATCACACTATTGTGACTCTGTTTCCTTGTCAAGGAAAATCTGGGTTCACCCCTCTGTGACCCTGCTGGTATCTGACACAGGGCCAGGTAGATGAGTTTTCAGTAGGCTGCAGTGGGATCAGAGCACGCCCTCTTTAGTCTCCTCAGGGCAACCTTAAAGGTGGGTCTGAGGTCCCTGGCCCCACCCTGGCCTCGTAGGTGTTTAAGGCTTAGGGAGGGCAGGAACCTGGGTGTGGGGCAGGAGATTATTGGTCTCCACTAGTTGTGTAGATGTTTCTCGAGGCCCTGCTGACCAGATGTATGGGGTAGCCACATCTTCCCACCCTCTATAGGCCCCTGCCCCTTGGTGGGCCCCATACCCAGAGCATCTTTCTCATTAGTGCATCCCCCCATCTCTACCCGGCCCCGGGCAGAGGAAGGGACTCCAATCTGCCCCAACCTCTTCTTCTCTGCATACTCAGTCTGCTCCCATTAGGACAGCCCCCCACCATCCCCCGGGGTGGCACACCCTTGTCTCCTCCCCAAATCTTGCCCATTCTTTAAGACTCAGGATGAGTCCTACTTCCAAAGTGGCATCCACACTGCTCAGGGGTTGCATCATAGGATCCTCAGTCTCTTTACCACCTAGAGGGATGCAGTTATGGGTGCTTTCTCCCTCCACCCCCTGCCCAGACCAAAATGTGATCAGAATACCCCAAGCTCACCCAGAACCCATAAATTCAGTGTTGATTTACTGACAGTGTGGGTGGAGTTTCCCCTGCATATCCCTCCCCCTATAAGGAGGACTGTTTCTCAGGAACAAGTTTATTACAGGGAACACACTAACCTCTTTCATAATAGCTACAGGCATAAAAACTACAAAAATATCTGGCTCTCAAAAGTGGGCATCTCAGGATGGGGCCTGGTTTGAGTGGTGACTTGGACTGCCTTGCAGGTCAGAGGCCCAGGAGCCTTCCAGCCATACCCCAGAGAAGATAGGGGGAGCTGAGGAAGAGAGACAGCCCCATGGTGGTTCCACAGTATGAAGGCCAAGGCTGAGATGGGGCTGAGCTGGAATGAAGGCTGCCCTGCCCTACCCTGGATCACCAGCCCTGTTTCAGTCTGGGCAAGGCTTCAGAGAGGTTCCACAAGACTGGTGGCAGAGCCAAGGTGGGGAGAGGCCTGGATGTGGCCACCACAGCTCCACTAGCTCTTGCACCAAGGGCCTAACCCACCAGTTGCTTTCTCCAGGGCTCTTGTTGGCTCTCCTGAAGCCCGGGGAGCAGAGCGAAGCCCGCCTGAGGCTCATAGAGTAGGCAGACCTCCACCCAGCCATGCTGATCCTGGAGCACCTGCCGACAAAGCTGGTGCTCAGTGGAGGGGCTGCTGAGGCAGGGGGTGATGCTGGAAGATCCAGGGAGTGAGTAGGATGACGGGTGGGGATGTTCCTCAGCACAGCAGGGCAGATGGGTTGGCCTTCCCCGTCCTCAGGATTGGGTGCCATTGGCTCGGGCACCTGACAGGGCCATCTTCCGAAAGGCCTGCAGAGCTGGGTTGTGCAGCAGTGTGTAGGCCAAGCCCCAGCGGGCCCTGCCACGGCTGACCCTGGGCCCTGCTCCCTTGGCCGTGGGGTCCTTTGTCTGCAGCAACTGCATCCCTGAGAGGAAGAGATCTTCTTTGAGTCACTCATCAAACACCCACCGATGCCTCTCCAGTACCCAGACCTGAGCAGAGAGCCTGCTCTTACTAGGCACATGCCTAGTAAGGAGGCTGAGCCTGGGGTTTAGCTCAGAGTGGAAAGTGGGGACATGGTTCTGTGGGGTACAGAGGGCTATTTGTAAAGGCTTGGATGTCACCCTGAAGGTGGTAGACAGAGCGAGGAATGAGGTCTGTCAAGCCACTGGAAGCTGGCTTGGAGCTGGCTTAGCAATCCCCTTCCTACTACATACTTTCCAGGTAGTAGGGAAAGTGGAAGTCATACTCCGCAGAGGAAGGGGTGAGGGCGGCAGAGCTGGCCTGGGGTGGTGGTGGGCATGACAGAGCCCCTTAGCAAGGCAGCCATTTCATTGTGCACATGTGTGTGTTCCTATCATGGAAAAAATTATCCAGATACCAGACTGGGAGGGGTGACGACGGGCCACCAAGGGAGAGAGGAAGTGAGAATTTTCCTGGCGCTCATGTGTTGGGGGTGCTTGCCTCCTTCCTGGGAGAAGCTAAGGAGACTCAGTTTCCCCCATTCCTAATGGGAGTGCACACCTTCTTCTTCCTCCCCTGGCCTCAGGCTGTCCTGAGGGGTTGGCGGGGTCCAGGATGGGGGGCTCCGTGCTTGCAGGAGCAGGGTGCAGAAGGCTGTCATGGCTGGATGTGACTGGCTGACCTCAATCTTCAAGAAGTTCCGGTATGTGTGGTAGCCTGGGGTAGGGAGAGAGACAGCAGTGGTGAGGGCGGAGGGGCCACCAGCAGACAGAGGCACCCAGACGCCCCCTAACGCATGCACAGGGAGTGTGCGGACATGCCGCCAACCAAGCATGTGGACGGCTGGGCACATGGCCCCACTGCATGTGGGCACCTGGAGCGCACGCTGCTGGAACACACCACACCAGAGCACACACTGCAGTGGAGCGCACACTGCCACAGGCGTGCCCAGTAGCTCTCTTTTCAAATCCTCTCTGCCACTAGCTGTGCTGCCTTCAGCAAGTTACTTTGCCTCTCTGAGCCTTGGTTTCTTCTTCTGTAAAATAGGGATAGTAGTCCCTACCTCGGAGGGTTGTTAGGATCCCATGAGATAATGTCTGGAAATTCTTTGAAAAACCACAAAGTGGTTTGCAAATGTTATATTGCCCCTATTGCTCCAGGTGATTGGGGATAAGACCACTTTTTAAACAAATGTTTGCATTCCTACGAATCAGAGCCTGGCATGTGGTAGGCGCCCA
>CAUYRH010022127.1:0-31683 GCA_963574655.1 Perodicticus potto
GTCATCAAACGCTGAGATCCACTTTTCGGTGGAATTTTTTTCCCAGTTAGGTTTTGTGAGTTGCGACCTGCTGTCCTCCCTGTGGGAGGGGCCGGCTGCCCCTCCGCCGTTCAGGGGGAAACAGTTTACAGCAGTTTCCGCGGTTACAAACTATATTTCAAACACAACAATCCACCAAATCGCTGTGCATTGCCAAGTGCTCATCCACTCCAACAATTCACACGGCGAAAGGTCCAGTACTCCCTCCCTCTCACCTGCTGACTGGAGAGTGATGAACTACTGGACTGTCACCACCGCCATCTTCCAGAAAAAAAAAAAAAAAAAAACCTCTTTCTGTTTTCTTGATAAAGGCTTTCAATACTGCAAATTTCCTCTTAGGACTGCCTTTGCAGTATCCCACAGGTTTTGATAATTTGTTTCTTCATTATCATTTTATTCCAAAAATTTGGTGATTTCTCCTTAATTTCATCTTTGATCCAACCCTCATTCAGCCTAAGATTATTTAGTTTCCATGACTTTGTTTGAGTATGAAGATTCCTGTTGCTGTTGAGTTCAACTTTTATTCCATGGTGGTCTGAGAAGATACAAGGAATAATTTCTATACTTTTAAATTTGTTGAGGTTAGACTGTATCCTAAGATATGATCTATTCTAGAGGATGACCCATGGGCTGATGAGAAGAATGTATGTTTGGTTTTATTAGGGTGAAATGTTCTGTAGCATTCTGTAAAGTCTATTTGTTCTAGGGTCAGGTTTAAGGTCAACCTCTAATATTTCTTTGCTTAATTTCTTCTTGGAGCATCTCTCCAAACTGTGAAAGGAGTGTTAAAATATCCAACTATTATAGTGCAGGAAGATATCAAGTTGGTCATATCCATTAAGGTATGCTTTATGAATTGAGGAGTATTCTGGAAGGGTGCATAAATGTTAATTATTGAAATCTCTTCATGTTGGGTGTTTCCCTTGATGTAGTGACATTCCTTATCTTCCTTTATCTTTGTTGGTTGAAAGCCAATTGTATCTGCTACTAAAATTGCAACCCCTGCATTTTTCTGGTTTCCATTTGCCTGCATTACACAACTCCATCCCTTCATTAAGATAAAGCGAGATTCTTGTATACAACAGATATTCGGTCTGAGTTTATATGTCCAGTCAGCCAGCCTGTGCCTTTTTAGAGGACAATTTAAAACATTCACACTAATTGAGAGAATGGATAAGCCTGGTTGTGTTTTGGGTGTCATGATTTTCAGATGTCCAGTGGACATTTTTAATCCTATCAGCAATGTGGAAGTTGGGTTTTATTCAAAAATTTCTGGGTAAGTTTACTTTGGAGGTAGAGCATTGTGCTGGTTGTTGTGGAGGATGGGTCTGAGAATATCCTGGAGAGCTGGTTTAGTTATGGCAAATTTTTTCAACATGTTTATGTCATCAAAGTATTTGATTTCTCCAACACAAATGAAACTCAGTTTAGCTGGATACAGGATCCTAGGCTAGAAATTGTTTTGTTTTAAGAGATTGAAAGTCAATGACCATCTTCTTCTGGCTTGAAATGTTTTGCATGAGAGATCTGCAGTCATTTTGACACTTTTCCCTTTATAGGTGATGATTTTCTTACATCTGGCTGCTTGCAGAATTTTCTCCTTCATCTTAACTTTGGCAAAGTTAGTCACAACGTGTGTAGGAGATGCTTTATTTGGATTGAGTCTTGCTGGGGTTCTGAAACTGTTTGCTATCTGAAGTTCCGTATCTCTTGCAATGCTTGGGAAATTCTCTAAGATCTCTTGGAGTAGAACTTCTTTACCTTTAGGGCCATCCTCTTCTCCTTTGGGAAATTGTATATGGCGAATGTTTTATCTTTTGGAGCATTCCTACAACTCTCTCAAGAATTGATCAGTTTTTACTTTCCATTTGTCTACCTCTTTGAGTATTCAGGAACTTTCAAAAGTTTTGTCTTCAGTTTAAGAGATTCTTTCTTCTGCCCGGTCAATTCTGGGCAGTGGACCAGGAAGAAGAAAGGCATATAACTGAGGGATTCTACTGCATATTGGAGGTCCTCAGCTAACTTTTTCATTTCCTTGAGCTCTGCTATCTCTTTTCTCATTATGTCCGTAACTTTGGTGACTTGGGCTTTGAATTAATTCATTTCTTGAGACAACTTCAGAACTACTCTTTGGAATTCCATTTCTATCTTTTCCTCCATTCTATTTATCTCATTTGCAATCCATATTCTGAATTCAATTTCTGACATTGCTGCCATTTGTCTATTCATGCCATCTTCAGTTGTATCTTTTTATCATTTCTTGAGGGAGTTGATCAACTCTGGTCATGTTGCCAGAGTTCTTCTGTGGGTCTGTACCATGTTTATTTTCCACCATTTCGTTATTAGAACTGGTAGGGTGAGATTGAATTGGGGTTCCTAGGTAGTAGAGACAGCCCCTTACCAATGCACTAGGCTTTGTAATTGTGGCTTATCTCCTATCACCTTACAAAGGCTCCTTTCAGCATTTTGGTCAGAGACTCCAGGGACCTACTTGTGAGATAGTGCAAGCTAGTTCTGTTTTTATATCAGCCAATCTTTACCCTATCCTAAGAAACCTCAGTATTAGGTTTAAATCTCGACTGTGAAGAGATATGAACAGCTGTGGTGCCCAGCCCCCACCCTTCAGTTCTTTTCCTCTACAGAACTTTGAGGGTCAACCTCAGAATGTCCCAGAGTGAACAACCCCAGGTTCCAATTAAATTGTCCCAGACAGTGCAAACCCTGCTCAACAAAGAGGGATTTGAGGGGTTCTAACAGCACAATGGGAGCCAGGGATCCCCACTCCTGCCCAGACTCAGTCCACACTGTTGTCCACTTCTCTGCTCACAGTCCCAGCTGGAGCCAGGGGCCACACACCCCCACTGGTCTCAGTCCATACCCAGCTAGCCTTTTCTTTCCAGACCAGTTGGAATCAGGGTAACATACCTTGGCCTGTCAGTCTCAGTTCACTGCCTGGCAAGCCTCAATTCGCAGGCTTTGTTGGAGTCAGGGCACTGAGTCCTTCTCTCCAGTCTTAGCCCATACCCAGCTAGCCTCTGCTTGCCAGACCAGTTGGAGTCAGGGGACCACGCCCCTGCCTGCCAGTCTCAGTCCACTGCCTGGAAAACCTCTGTTGACAGGCTCTGTTAGAGTCAGGGCACTGCACCCCACCTACAAGTCTCAGTCCTAACCCACTAAGCCTCTGCTCACCAGCCCCGCTGGACACTACACCATAGCCCTCAAGTCTTGGTTCACACCTAGCAAGTCACTGCTCAAGGGACTTTTGGAATTAGAGGACCACACCCTTGCTCTCAGGTCTCAGTCCATGCCTAGAAAGCTTCTGCTCACAGACCCAACAGAGGCTGGGGACTAGCCCTGTCTGCCAAACTCAGTCCACATTGGGCAACCATTTTCCCATCAGAGCCAGGGGTTCTCCACCCCATCCCATCAGACACAGCCCAAACCATTAATAAACCCCACCACTGGCTAGGCATAGTCATAACCAGGGGACTGCTCCTCTTCCTGCCAAGTGTTCCTTTCTTCCCACACCCTCTTTCTTTCCTGTTAGTCACAGATTCTGTCCCAATGGTTGGCAGTCTACACTATGCCCATATTCTTAGGACAAGACCAAACACTCTGTGCTCTGCAGGGGGCAGAACTTCAGACCACCATGTGAGGGGGAAAGAATGGACTGGGAGTTTGGACTTGTGGCGGAAAATATCTGTTCAATTTTATGCTTGGTGGGGTGGTGTCTAGGTTCATAAGTGGGACCTCCCTGGAGAAAGAGACCTGGAGTTTAGTGGCACTCTCCAATGAGGTAAAATGAGAGGTCTTTTGTCCACTGTTCTTTCACAGATAGCCCACAGCAGGACTCCTGCTTGGGGGAGAGGTCTCCTGTCCTCTAGTCAATAGGCTTTGTACCTGTAATTTGTTTTCTTGAGTGCTCTTCCTTGGAGTTAACAACTTGCTGAACTTCTTTCTTGGCTTAACTCCCCACCTCTGGCTTCATACGGTCCCATTTCATGCAATTTTTCTTCTTTGCTCAGGAGCCTCTGCCGAGGGTTGCTACCAGTCGGCCATCTTCCCAGAATCCTCACTCAATATTTTCCTTTCATCAACGCTTTTCCAATGCTTCTTTTTAGAAACAACTAAACAAATAACAACTAAAATCCTAACAACCTTCTCCCTATCCCATGAGACATCCTTGTGTGGTCCTTGGTGAAACCATGAATTTTCTTCATATCTTCAAACCAGCATCTAATCATATATAATCTTACATTATATTTGTGAGTAAGAAAAATGTGCTCACTGATTTAATGCCATAATGTAATTCTTTTGTCTTCAATTTATTTTTATTAATTACTTAATGTGTTGATTTTATCTATGTGCCCAAATCCAATCTTCATGTAAAAGTATTAGCTTCCCATGGGTAGAAATTGTAATTCTCTGTTTTAACTAGTGAGAAAATACATCCTGATAAAATTAAATGTTAATATTTTATTAAAAATTCGTTGTTTCTAATTTGTATCCCCAATTATGAATTATTTTCTTAATTAAATTTCCCAGAAAGTAATGATTTTAAAAATTTAGTACAAACTTCCTGGGTCAAAAACATCAGCTTACAGTTATAAAACAGTATATAGTGGCTATTTTTGTGACCATAAAGTTAATATTTAATAGACCTACTGCTATTTTAATTACTTGGAGGGCAAGTGACTAGCAGATCAAACCAAAATTTTCTTCATCCTCAATATTACAATGAAACTATTAAGGATGTCTTTAGGGTTCAATTCCCTCACTTTGAAATCTGGAGCATCCTTAATGATCCAGAAGATCTTAAAAACATGAGCCAGAATTTAAATTCTGACTTGTGTGATACACCCGAGGTGACATTTGATGCAGCCATTTATCTACTTAATTGGATGGTTAAAAAAAAAAATGTGAATGTTTTCCTTCTAATTTGAAGAATTTCCATTAAAACCAAGACTTACATGCTTTTTTTTAACACATTGAAGCAAAAAAAAAAAAAAAAAAATGTGGCAGTGTTAACCTTTTTCTTCCAATTTATTAATTCATCTGTTTCATAGAAGGTGTTAATGAGGACTTGTCATTAGTTTAACCTGTTTTTTTTTTTTTTAGGTAATCACTTATATTTCTGCTATTCCTTAGCCACAAACTGCAAACTAATAAGGAGTAAACTAATAACTAATAAGAAACTAATTAGGACTAAGTCAATGCTACCTCTCCCAAAGCTCCCCTATGCTGCTCATAAGCAGTGTCTTTTTGTCTCTCTTTCACTCAGACACGTGAAACAAGTTCCTGTAAACCTAACAATACTTTGGTGCACAGAAACATTTCCCTGTATTTTTAATAATTCTCTCCTGAGTCAAAGGAACAGCGTTTTGTTGCAGACGTTTCTATTTTTGCTGTTAGTGTATTTCTAGGTCTTAACTTATTATCAAATATATGATTAGAGTTAAATAAATGTTTCATTCATATATGTCTCCTTCCCTCTAGTGCTCAAAAATAAGTGTATTTTTTCATTCGTTTTTTAATCTTTCTTTTCATCTCATCCTCCTCTCATCTCAGCTAGGTTTTCCATTCATTGTGGTCCATTAGCCTAATACTTTTTGAGAAACAACATGGAATAGAGGTTAAAGCTGTTGTGACAGCCTACATGTGTTCCATTTCTAAACTTTTCTCTTATTAGCTTTGTGACCTTGGGCATAGATTTTCTTTCTTTTTTTTCTTTTTGTCTACATCTAATAATTTTCTGACTGGGATTGGGTATGAAGATATTGCACATCTCCCAGAATTATTAGGAGAAATAAAAACATGGGATATATATAAAAAGATTATATGCCATGAGCATATAAGCACTTGATAGTATGTTGTATACTACTCTCATGTCTTATTCCATGTTCATATTCTGTTCTCTTAGCTTATTACTATGCTTGGGACTATACCTTATGACAAAAGAAAATCTTCATAATCATCGGATTTCTACTTAATTTTCTATGTTTGTGCTTTCCTTTATCACTACATTTGAGAAAATATACACTTTCTGTTGTGACTTCTTGACTTCTACTGCCTGTTCCTCAATAGACAAATGACTTTCTCTTTCTCTATTTAAATTAGCAGTAGTTAACATAATCAATCACCTATTTCTCTTAAAATAATCACTTTCTATAAATTATTTACCAGAGCATATAAATAAGTTTCTTTTTATTTCACATATTACTCCTTCTTTATGTTGTCTGCACACCTTTAAATAATCCATAAAGGAAAACTTCACATGATTAGTATTATTACAAATATTTTATATGCTAATAGTTTTCCTATTTTATATAGTTAAGATGGTCCAAAACACAAATATTTAATTTCTTTACAAATATTATCAATTTTTATGAAGAAATAGATGAGGCAACATGATGAAGAAGGTAGGCTACCTTTTGAGAGAGAGTACAACATAGGTTTTCCAAGAAAATATTGATACTTGAAGTTATAGGAGTAGCAAGTTATAAGTTGGGAGAAAGAATATTTGCAGAAGATAAAATATCATAGTCAAAGAGCAAATCAATGAGTAACCAGAAAGGAGAAAAATTAGTATTTCTCTAAAAGGAAAATAAGGCAACATGAGTTTAAAGGTGGAGAGAGGATTTATTGAATATGTTTTGGAATTGATGAAGTGGCAATAATTGTGATAGGGTTTTATACACTAAATTTTTATTTCTAAAAATTTAATTTTTGTTATTTATTTTTATGATGGTTTAAAACCCATTTTAGAAATGAAGTGATGATAAACTGTACATTCAAATAGAATATAAATTACCTGTAATCTTTTGGTTAATAATCCCTAATAATAATTGTCATTCATTTATCTAATATCTATTATGTGGCAGTCATTATGCTGGCACATAACCTATGCTGTTTATTTAATATTCATAACAATACCTTGAATGTATATTTGTGTTTAAATACATATGTGCATGGGTGTAAATATTTTGCTTAAAGGTCAAGCAGCACATACAAATATTTAGGATTTACTCTAGTCTCTTAGACTTAATGTGTTATAGAAATTTCGACATGAATCTAGGAGAGCAACAAATGCCAGTGTTTAAACGAGAACCATGCTATGAGTCCAGACAGAGTGGCTAGCTCAGGATATTTTAGGAAAACAGTTTTCAAGGAGAAGACTTACCAGGGTAAAATTGGAAAGTGGTGAGTTCATAAATAATATAAGGCATTCTCAAAATTGGGGATTGTCTTAGCACCTTGAGAGATTAGTCTTAACTATTCAGGACAGAGTCCCTCCATGCTGGATTTCAGAAGTGGAGTTAGCCTCCTTGGTATTTCATGAAATTCATCTATAACATAAGAATAAATCTGATAAATAAATAAAGCCCAGAATATTAGGGCTGAAAGACTCTGGGCTATTGTCTGTCTGCAACTTCAAGACGTGGGCCTCTGTGTCTTTTTATGCAAGAGATGAATTAGGAGATGTATCAAGAGAAAAATATCAAGATTGAAAAGTACTGATGAAAAATAAATATTATCTATTTAACATCCCTTTAACCACAAAACTTGGATTGAAGAGGAACAAATGCTTATGTCTCAATTATCTATATCTTAAAGCCCATCCCATAAATATGACTCTCAGACTCCAATGTCACAGCTACACTGCCATTGACTTTGTTTAGAATTTGGAAAACCTAGGTACCTAGAATTGCTTATGTCTTTCTGAGTTTTCCATAAATGTTTTTGTCCAGAATGCCCAGTTTGGGCAGTGACTGTGGCTCAGTGAGTAGGACGCTATTCCCACATACTGAGGGTGGTGGGTTCAAACCCAGCCCCAGCCAAACTGCAACAACAACAGAATGCCCAGTTTGGACTACCTAGTCTTTGTTTCTCTAACTATAGCAATTGTTGATCTTATGATGTAAACCAAAAAAACAGAGGCCAAATAATCACTCTGGAAAGCAAAACATGAAGTCTTAAGTCTACATGTTGGTTGCCATCAAGGACTTGGATGCTATTCAATGAATATCTGCAGAACATGGACCCTTGACTTCTCAAGGAACTCAAGTAGTGGAAACTCTGAAAAGGATTTCCCGAGTGAGATCACATTGCTGCCATAGAAATTTATGTTGTTATTAATGGTTGTAAAATGTGATATCTAAGCAGAGCTAGATTCTAAAAAGATAAAACTAAATAAATTCCTACTCCTAATGAATTATGATGTGAGAAATCTGATTGGTGGTCTATAGTCCTGGGTGATCTTCTAAGAAAAGAAGTTTGGGTGACTTACTCAACATTCAGCAGGGCTGAACAAACAGGCTGCTTCTTTCATATCCCTTCTACAAAAAAGAGAGTTGATTAAACCTAATATAGGTTTTGCTGAAATAGTCCTTTTAAAATTGAAGCAAAGAGAAAGGAAGGTGTAACTACGTGAACTTCACAATTATTTACATTATATAGAAGATCCACCCAAAGCAATAAATGGAATAAAGAGAACGGCTGGAAAAGTGTTTCTAAAAGGACTGCCTTTTGAAAAGATAGGTAGTTATTTATCTTGGCTTTGTAATTTAAAGGGTCAAATGTGATAAGATTGATAGTGTTTCTAATGATGGATATTGGGAAAATATTAGAATATGAAAAGATCTACACACAATAGAAGAAGGGATGGCTTTATTGTGCTAATGTCATAGTGAAGAGAATGATATTAATTATACACAAAATGAGAATGAAGACAACCCCAAATTGTGCCTTAATATAAGTTTATTAATACCATCAGTGTGATGTGGTGGTCTGTAATTTGTCTCTCGTCTACCACCCCTGGATGACTAAAATGAATGCATTAGCTATCCATCTACCTACGTACTCTTCTCATGCTCACCTGTACCCCAATACACAATTCAAACCTTGGAGGGACAATTCTACATGCTACTGTGATATACAAATGTCATTATTGAGCAACAGGATGTTTTTGTGGCTCAGGCAACATAACCTAGTATAGAATACAGTGACTATTTAGCAAATTATCATTTTACACAGAGAATGAAGAAATAAGGTTTTGAAACGGATGACTCAAAAACAAATTGTGCCAGGCTCTCAGTCACTTCCTATCAACAGTCTGTCTAGAACACTTGCATAATGCTGAACATATCCTGAATACAACTCTCTCTCAACAGTTTATCTGTTTCCACTTCTCTCTAGTCTCAGAAGTCAGGAGACAGTGAGGTGTTTGGAGTGTTAAAATTGAAATGTGGGAACCAAGCCTACATATTTTTGTATTCCTGTATATACTCTTGCTATTTTTCCCAATCAAGATGCTCAAGTGCTTGTGAATCCTGGTGTGTAGCATGAACCAAGGAGGAGTGGTTTCACAGCAGAACTTCTATCATGTGGTTGGCATTTAGTTCCAACCCTGCTCATGACCATTACCTTGCTCATGACCATTACAATGCTCATGACCATTACCTTGCTGTGTGTGATCTTATGCTTCAGGGCTCAGGCATCTAGATGTATGGGCACTCTGATGTCTCACGATATCTGATATGTGTGTAGATGGGTACAATTTGACTGCCGTAAGACCTTATTGAAAACAGAAGGTTATTGGCAACCAGGCAACAACTAAGTATTTGCCAAGGGGATCAACTTTGATATATGTCAGACCACATAAAATAATTCTGGAAGAAGGTACTCCTCATCTGCCAAAAGAAACAAACAAGAACAAAAAATACCAGAAAGTACCAAAGGCAGAGCATAGGCTGCCTGCTAATGGTCATCCAATTGGATCCTTTTGAGAATCTTATAATATAGACCACCCTTAATTTAATGCAACTCTTCAGATAGTGACTACATCCACCAATCTGTTGAGATGCTTGGTGTCCTAGCAGGTAGCAAATAAGAACTATCAGCCATGTCAGTTTCTGCTAAAGGCAAAATCCTGTTTTTAATACTAACCAGTACTTGATAGTAAAATAGACAACTACCAATGGATTGGGTCCCAGGATCCTAGTCTGACAAAGATATCAGACTGGTTCTTTCTTCCTCCAATGTTATGCAAATTCCACGGACATGAGAAATACTTGGAAAGACTGAATTTTGTCCTGATCAGTTTTTTATTGATCCTTGTTATCTTAATCCAGTTTGTGCTAATATAAAAACATCATAGACCAATTTATAAATAATATAAATTTGTTTCCTCACAACTCTGGAGAGTGAGAAGTTTAAGATCAAGGTTCTGACTGGTTTATTATCTGGTGAGGGTCCAATATCTGTTTCCAAGATGGCACCTCGAATGATATGTCCTTCAAAAAGGAGGAGGAAAACTACATCTTCACGGAGTAGAAGGTGAAATGACAAAGTTGGGGGGGGTGCTCATTTCCTCAAACATTTTTATAAGGGCATCAATTCCCTGTCATGAAATAGGAGCCGTTGTGCCCTTCTCACCAATTTTAAATCTTATTACAAGGGCAATACCTGAATTTTGGAGAGGACACATTCTAATCATAGTATGTATATTGTTAAAATAGAATAGAGGCTACCATTGTTTAATTTCATATAAAACTTCTGTTTTTGAAGGTGATATGTGTAACTTTCTAAACTGAATTACTTGCCCTTTCTGGACTCTCCTATCTATGAAGACAAAGAGACTTCCTTTGTTATATTGAGGAAATATTACCTGAACCCCAAGTTGGGAAACTGGGTATTTCAATATTTTTAAGACTTTCCTCCTGGACCTCATGTCTGCCTGTTGGGCAGGACTTTAATGAATGATTTTCCTGGAAGGGGAAGAACGACTGGAGACAGTGTATGTTATAACTTCAGGAATGATCCCCTTTATGAGTGGGCGTTATTGGCCTGATGACAATATTTGTTAGCCAAATAAGACTGAATAGCCAGGACTACCAAGCAAGACTTTGAAGCCCAGCCTGTTAATTTGCTTTCCTTAGCTAAAGTAGTATGAAACAAATGGACAACCTTTAACTATCCACAAAGCAGGAATGTATATTGAGCAACTCATGTCATGCACAGGTTTAACAGAGTGGCCAAACATAGTTCTGTCTCCTGCCTATGGGAAAAGACAGAAAGTTCTCTTGAGGGCGTCAGTCAGTCTCTTCACATCTCTTTTCTGGGTTACACAGAGCTCCTTTAGAAGAGAATTTAGACGTTAATGCACAGGCTTATTTTGCTTATTCCTATTTTTTCATTCTCTTCTTCAGCAAGGTCAGTAACTATACTCACAACCATTATGAACTGAGAGGATATGCTTGCCCATCAGACAGGTATCATTTATTTTATTTTATAATTTTGGATTAAAGGTTATCCAAATGGTTATATTCCTTATTTGGATATTTGGGTATATATAATTGAGACATCATTTATGAAGGATGATGATAAAGATTAACTTCTCTAAGACTGGCTCCTACAGGTTGGCACCCCTGAGAGAGCATGCCAGGCCTCTTTACAGAGGATCCTGTAAGGATGTTATAAATAAAAGCTTAAAGTAACTCAGCTGGGGAGACTGAGTATGCTTGGAAGCTCCCAGATCTGTGGCATGCTGTTACAATGACCCAATTTTGTATCCCTAAAACTGTAGTAGGGGAGGATCCTGTGTACTCTCAAGAGATAAAGTTTTATAGAAGAGATGAGTATTGTTTCTACAACATTATATCTCTATAATCATAAATTAGATCTCCAGCCCTTTGCATACTTGAACGGGAGGGTGGTATAATTCTTCTCCAATTGGGAAATTCATGAGCACACAGCTCAAAAACTGTGGTTCATTTCTGTCTTAAACTCTGTTTAATTTCCTTAAATGCTTCAGAATATATTGGGAGACAAGGGGCCCTGGAGCTAAGCACTTGCTACTGCTCATATGTGTGTTAATCAGAAAATGATTCTTTGCAAAAATGCATAGACATTTGAGCTTTTTTGTTCAACAGAAAGACACTTTAAGACAGGACAAGACAATAATGCCATGAAGACAAAGGGGAAGAGTGGAGATACCTAACAGAGACTATAACCGTTATTCACTCCTTGACTTTGATTCAAATAACGATTCTACCATCAAAGTAATGCAGAAATTATTCTTCAATATTATCATATTAGTTAGTGTTAAAGGGACAAGAAGTATGAGATGGTGATTTATATTATAGAAATTTAGATATTTGATACACATGTAAAATATTTCTTAGCTTTACCACTAATCAAAAGAAATACATATTTAAAAAACAACGAGAGTATATTTAACCTTGAGACTAGAAATCATTTTTAAAGGTGGATAATTTCAATTTTGCTGACTATGTGAGAAAATTAATGCATCCATCAACTACTAGTAGGAATCCAAATGGGAACAGTCACTTTGGGGAAAATTGTACTATATATTTAAAATTTTTAAAAGAGACTATCGCGTGTCTTTCTCTGTATATAATATGTCTGTGACTATGTGTGTGTGAGTGTGTGTGTGTGTGTATATCAAGGATCCCAGGTCAAACTTATTGCCATTCCGATAGTCTATATTCTCATATGTTGTGTTATATTTGTTAATGTCTGAAAGAATCATGCTAATGCCACTTAATATTATTATTGATTTGTACATATTTCCTTCAAAATCTATCAATTTATGCAATTATTTCCCAGTTTTCATTCCAGTTTTCCAATGTATAATTATTCCAATTATTCCAATGTATAATTCACATAGTTTTCCTCTTTGATTCCTTCTACGCAGAATTGTATATAACTTGTCTTCTCTTGACTTCCTCCAGTTTGTATTATTTTTCTCAACCTGTGATACAGTTTTAAGATTTTTTTCTTGAAATTGGCATAGAGCTAAAATCTGTTACATCCAACTTAAGAATTTGTTTTTAAAAAAAGAAGTATTTTGTTTATTTGTTTGGGATTCATCAAGGGAACGTACAAAGAATTAGGTTACACCAATTGCAGTTATTAGTTAAAGTTTCTCTTTTATCTTGCCCCCAAGAGGTACGCCATACACAGTGACCCTTCTCTCCACATTGGCTCATTCTCCTACTTCCCCACTTTGTATTAAATCAACTACTGCCTTCATGTTAGAATAGACTACATTGGATTCTTGCTTCTCCATCCTTGTGATGACAACTTAAGAATTTCTGATTTTAGGGCAGCGCATGTGGCTCAAAGGAGGAGGGCACCGGCCCCATATGCTGGAAGTGGCGGATTCAAATCCACCCCTGGCCAAAACTGAAAAAAAAAAAAAAAAAAAAAAAAAAGAATTTCTGATTTTATTAGTTCTTTAGGCAATTTTATGTGTATTGTACTTATCAATGACCTTTGACACATTCATGTAATTTCATTTAGTAATTTTCTTTATAATGGTCTATTGCTGATTATTTTTGATTTCTTCTCATTTGTAGCATTGGTCTTGTTTTTCTTGCCTTATTTTTTTCTCTGATATTTTAGAAGATATGTATTTGATCTGTATAATTTTGGTAACCATCCTAAAAGTTTTAGCTTGTTTAAATGGTGATTGGAACTAACCAGCATATTTATATTTTAACTTTAAAGGACATAATATTCTTAGGTGCCTTTAATTCCTTCCTCTTGTGTCTGTTTCAAACATTAACTCCCATGTTCATGTCATCATTTTAAAAACATTCTTATTATTATATTTTTAACAAAACACAAATTTTAACTTAATATTCTAATTTTATAATAAATATATATAGGTATAATTTTGCTATTCCAATATTGATTTCACTTTGAAATTCCTTTTTACTTGCTGGAATATATTATTTCAGTTAATGTATAAAAGTCACAAACTTTTTGAGACTGAGTATCACATTTTCACCTACACAATTGAATGTTCGTCTTGTTGTAAAAAAGCATTATAATTTTAATATTCCTGGTTTACTTTAAAAGAAATTGAATATATTGAGTATGTTCATCCATTTTGCATTTTGTTTTAAAATGCAGCTTCTGAAATCAGTTGATTCCTATACTTATTTACATCATTTTATTTCCTCTCTTTCTCTAGAATTTAATATATAATTTTTCTAGTGTTATCATTTTAAAATTCAACAATTTAATTTTAAGTTCCTTAGTTTTAAAAAAGATTCTTTACTCCTATGCTTTTATTAATTGAAAATACTATTTAGCCTACTGTGTATTCATTTTATCCCTGTTCATTTTCAATTCTACAAAAGCTGGATAAATTTGTTCAATTTTATCAGCACATTTAAATGATGTCTCTGTGAATTCTCTCTATTCTTTCCTTGGGTATGTTTGTCATACAGATCTTGCAGCTTATACTCCTAATCTCTGATGTTGTAAATTTTCTTACCATCTTTCCATCTCATTACCTTTTTATAACACATCTTGAGGGAAACAGTTGGCCTGATATTTCAATCTTGATAACAGTTTAGTAATCTCCCTGAATTTTTGTCAGTTCTAAACATTAACAAACATATATAGAAAAACTTATTTTTAGTAATTGTATATTTCTTATATTGATCTTTAATTGACTTTTCCATCATAGTCTATTTGTTTTTTATTGATGTGATAAAGTTTCACCATCCTTAGAAAATAATCGTTATCTAAAGTTACCTTCAAATTACAGTACTTGTTTTTCATATGCATTTGATTGTTTTTTCCCCAAAGAGATTGTGTCAATTTTATTTTATTATTCATGACAATTTCACAGTTGAAGGTATTGCGAAACTTCTTCCTACTCAAAAGAGGAAAAGCCAGGAATTCTACCACTTGCATTTTAAAGCCTTTTTTTCTTAAGAATGGAGAAGGGGTTGGATGTGTCCTGCAAAAGCCTTTGGTAGACAGTTTGTGTATTTGTACTCTCCATTTGTCTTTGATATTATCAGTAGTTTAACTTATCACTGCTTTTGACCTTCACATGGCTCTTCTCTGGAGACAACGGTGCTGCTGCCCAGATCCCCTACCATCTCTGCGTTTGAGAGGCAGCACCTTGTAGTTACCTTCAACTTCTGCAACAGACCTATTCTGAGTAAGATCTGAGTAACATTTATCAATAGCATTTTATCTAAGGGTTTTTATTTCTCTAAGATGCTTCATATTTTCTATTTTCATTCTGGTATTGCACATACATTCCCCTACTTTAAATCTATTGATACATTTTAGGGATTTTGTTCATAAAGGAACTCCTGTAAGGAACAAATTCCTAATATTCTTGAGTAGCCTAAGTAAACTATGCAAGTACAATTGAAATGAGAACCTATTTAATATTATATTTAGATGACTAGGTGAATAAGATAAAGGAAAAATTGCCAAATTTTAATTATGGTTTATCTTCAAAACTATGTTCGACATTAATTCTAAAAAAAAAAGTGACATTCAAATTCTCATGATTTAAAAATTGTGTTTTATTGGTATCTATAGTAGTAATATTGATTAGGTTTTCATTATTACATGATCATAAAAAGCATTTTAAAACAATTGTTCTGCAATTTTTATGTCATTATGCAGGAGTTATAAATATATGATCTTAATGGAAACTGATTCCAAAAATGTATTTATCAAAAAAATTGAGATAAATAGTGTTATATTATTGTATCACAGATAACATTAGTACAAAATATTGATTAATCTTCAATTTTTACATTACATATGCTGTCACATATTGTACATAAATGTTTTATTAATAAAGCCCAGTTTCAGAAGAAATAGGGTATAGACAGATAATTTTAAGTAAAACTCAGTTTTCTTGCAATATGAGTTGGCTTTCTTCAGTAATTTTAGCGTCTCATTTTTTTTATAAATGTTAAGGTAAGTTAAAAAATAATCAAAAAGTAATTCTGAAGGAAACAAGTTTGGCTAGCTCACTGGTATCAAATACATAGCAAGGTCTACAGTTACAGTTCAATCTTTGAATAATGGTAAGTGCCTGATCACCTACAGGATAATTAAAAAGAACCAGTGCCATTGTTAGTCTTCTTCAAGTTTGATATTCCTCTTTTACCTCATGAGACCTCCCAGAACTGGAAAACGGAAGAATTAAAGGAACTTCTTTTTTAAAGGATGCAAGAGAGTAGCATAAATCTCTGGGGAAACAAAAAGTAATATTATACTTTCTCTAATGGGAAAAAGAGGAGGAGAGTGAGGTGATGGGAGACGGTAAAGGCTAAAATGTAAAGGAAGTCATCTAAAATGACTCCTTAAATTAGCAAGAAAAAAAGAAACAAGCCCATAAAAAAGTGGATAAATGACATGAACAGACATATTTCAGAAGAAGATAGACAAATGACCAGTGAACATATGAAAGTATGCTCTAGTTTAGTAACCATCACCAACATGCAAATTAAAGCCTCCATGTGATATACCACCTCATCCTTAGAAGAATAGCCATTATTAAAAGTCTAAAAACAATAGATGTTCCTGTGGATGCAGAGAAAAATGAATGCTTATACACTTGGGTGGGACTGCGAGTTAGTACATCCTCTTAGAATACAGTATGAAGATTTCTCAAAGAAAATAAATAGACCTATTAGTGGATCCAGCCATCCTTCTACTGGGTACCCAACCAAAAGAAAAGAAGTCATTTCATGAAAAAGACATCTGCCCTTGGATGTTTGTCCTAGGTAATTCACAATTGGAAAGATACGGAATAAATGTCAGTGCCCATCAATTCAGGAGTGGATAAAGAAAATGTGAGTGTGTGAGCACACATGGAGTATTTCTCAGCCATAGAAAGGAATGAAATAATGTAATTTGCAGCCACGTTGATAGAACTGGCGTCTATTATCCGTATCTCAGGTATGCAAAAACAAACATGACATGTTCTTACTAATAATTGGTAGCTAATTGATAGGTCCACACAGGCACAAAGAGTGGTAAAGAACACTGGAAGTCAAGAGAGAAGAGAGTGGTGGGAAGGTCAAGGACTTTACTGGCAGGTACAATGAACACTATTCTCGTGACAGGTGTACTGAAAGCCCTGACCTTCAGCATTATGCAGTGTATCTGTGAAAAAAGCATTGGTAACCAGTAAATGTTTTGAAATGAAAAATGAAAAAAATTTATAGATTACTTTCCATCATTAATACATTTAAATTCCAACAAATAAATAAAGAAATAAAATAAAATGATCTCAGGTCTCAGTGTACACAATTAAAACATCTAAAATTAATCTTCACTAACTGTGCTTCTGAGTCAGGGAATTATGAAAATTCTGTAGCTTCCTTTCACAATAAAAAATGTAGATGAACATATTAGGAAATAATTAAAAGTTTTTTTGTTTTTGTTTTTGAGACAGAGCCTCAAGCTGTTGCCCTGGGTAGAGTGCTGTGGCATCACAGCTCACAGCAACCTCCAACTCCTGGCCTCAAGCAATTCTCTTGCCTCTGCCTCCCACATAGCTGGGACTACAGGTGCCCGCCAGAACACCTGACTATTTTTTGGTTGCAGCCATCATTGTTGTTTGGCGGACGCAGGCTGGATTCTAACCCACCAGCTCAGGTGTTTGTCACTGTCGCTTAACCGCTTGAGCCACAGGCACCGAGCCGATTCAAAGATTTAGTTGTCCAATGACAATGTTAACATCATTAAGAGAACCTCAAATGAAGTAACTGAAATAAATAAACAAATAAATAAGTAACAACACAGAGATAAGGACAAATGACTATGTTTTGCTTTGTGGAAATATACATGCATACCATATTTTCTAATTTTGTGTATCAATGAATCTGATTTTTTCTCCATCAGTTTGGTTGTCTTATATTAGCATGATTATTTTATATTACAGTGATTTATTCAACAACACTGGGCTTTTAATGGTTTATTTTTTGTTTTGCTGTTCATGTTCACGGTCAGAGCAAAAAAGTTTTAACCTTAATCTATAGCTTTCAGAAACATGCATACAGATTACAGTTGTTTCCTGGCATAAAAGACTATTAAATTAAAAAATGGACTTAGAAAAACAGATTCAACATAAAAAAAAAATCTCTGCAAAGTCATCTACTTAGTTCTGCAAGCACACTGCTCTAGCATCATATACCTCTCCAGACACAAAACGGTTAATTTTTATTTCCATTACTATGTTGCCTAAATCCCAAAACTGGTTCTGGGTTTAACAATTGTTTCATTGCCATTATTTGAGGATTGTAGCTCTTCAAAAGCAGTTTCTCTAGAGACCTAAATTAATCGCTATTGGAATCACCTATCTGTATTTTGCAGGGATGACCAGGTATATAGTATGCAGAAATTCTCCTAACTAAGTGTCATATGCTGGGGTTTTTTGTGTTACAAAACCTGCTATATTTGAGACTGTTTGAGAGTTGTTATAATTTTCTTTTGATATAACAGATTTTGTAAACATAAGGAAACTGAGTCTCAAGATATTAGGTGAAGCAGGAAGCCCAGAAACATTCAGGGAGAAGCATTCAAGAGACACACCTTGCACTTGTAATGGATGGGCATGTTTTCCTTCCTTGTGGGGTCCGCCTCTTCTTTTGGATGGCAAGAGTTCACTTGAAATCATTTATCCCACTAGCATATGTACATTTATCATACGAACCAGCTATAACCTATTATTCTAAGGTCAGGAGAAAATAAAAAAAAACTAAGCAGATACAGCTTTTAATGGTGTTTCAGGAGGAAGAACTTGAAATTTAAGAATGTAGTGTTTGTTTAAGCAGTGCAGGGGCCTGTGACTCCATGCAAGAAAACAAAAAAGGTAAGTAGTATTAAGAAATGAAATGAAATCATTCTTAAACATCTTAATTATGAAAGAAAACCCTGTAACATTTTTTTAACAAACTTGTGAAGTACTAAAAACTGATGACAAAAATGGTTAAGAGTATATAATGCATTTGCCACGCTCCTAGTGCATAATAAGATTTTGTAAAAAAAAAATCCATGTCTTTGGTTTTGACTTGGCAATTTTAATTACAGTAATATTTCCTGGGGAAGGGGGATATAGAACCATACCTTTTATAGAACAGTTATTTTCATAAATGAACTATACTTACATATTTTATCATTTGTTTTAAAATAAGCAATTGGAAATAGGACAATGTGTAATCAGTAATAAATACTATGTAGCCACAAAAGCCCTTGTGGGAAGAAATGATGATATAGAAATGTGCTCATAGGAAAATGTTAACTGAAGAGAAATTATACACAAATAATACACATACATATGTATCGCTTAGAAAGAGGTGTGCAAAGAGAGGATCGCATTTATTTTTTAATTAATTTTTTCTGCATTTGTCTGACATCTCTAAAATTTTTTTTGTGTTCCACAAAGCCTAAGATATTTATTTATGTATTTAGTTTTAATTAAGTCATTTGTACATAGATCATACATACATTTATGCTGTTTGATCCTGCAATTCCTCTTCTAGGTGTATATCCAAAGGACCAAAAAGCACTTGACAATAAAGATATTTGCACCAGATTGTTCATTGCAGCTCAATTCATAATTGCCAAGTCATGGAAGAAGCCCAAGTGCCTATCAACCATAAATGGATTAATAAATTTGGTATATGTATACCATGGAATATTATGCAGCATTAAAAAAAATGGAGGCTTTACCTCTTTTGTGTTTACATGGATGAAACTGAAAAATACTCTTCTTAGTAAAGTATCTCAGGAATGGAAAAAAAAATATCCAATGTACTCAGTACTACTGTGAATCCAATTTATAATCACTCACACTTGCATATGAAAAATGAAACACAACTATAGGAGGAAGGAGGGAAGGGAAGGAAAGGGGGTTTGATAGAGGGAGGGTTAATAGGGGGACCACACCTATGGAGTATGATGCAAGTACAAGTTGGATCTATCAGGTGTAGAACACAAATGCCTTAATGCTGTAATTGGGTAAATGAGGTAAAAGCTATGTTGATTAGTAGCATGTAAGCACTCCAATTTGTACAAATAATCAACACATCGAAACATACAATGTCATAAATGTATATATGATCTATGTACAAATGACTTATTAAAAAAAAAAAAAAAACAAAACGTGAGCGGCTCAGCACCTGTGGCTCAGCAGGCTAAGGTGCCAGCCACATACATCTGAGCTGGCGGGTTCGAATCCAGCCCCGGCCGGTCAAACAACAATGGTGGCTGCAACCAAAAAATGGCCGGGCATTGTGGCGGGCGCCTGTGGTCCCAGCCACTTGGGAGGCGGAGGCAGGAGACTCGCTTGAGCCCAGGAATTGGAGGTTGCTGTGAGCTGTAATGCCATGGCACTATATCCAGGGTGACAGCTTGAGGCTCTGTCTCAAAAAAAAAAAAAAAAAAAAAACGTGAGCAAAGAAAAGTAACACAGAACAGTCTGAGTATGTGAGGTATGCCAAATTTATCCGGCCCAGAGAGACCTTAGTGTAGCCAGAATCTCCGTCTCTCAGCTGAGTCCTTGGTCCTGGAGACTTGAAGAATGAATCCATGGACCACCAAGAGGAAGTGAAAGGACAGATTTTTTATTGATAGAAAAGGGGAGGAAAAAAAGAGCCTTTGGCACACAGAAGGGGAGTTCCTGAGTGGGTCATTCATGTGGACCTTCTGTTTGGGAATTTATATACAGCTTTTCCTACCCTGCAGGAGGGGGTTTTCAGGGGATGGACTGTCATGACCATTTTGGCACCAGGAGCCTGAGGGCAGAAGTGAATTTTAAAACTGCCCTTGTATAGGCATGAGATCTTGTTTTGTTTAGGGTGTGTTCTCTGCTCTGAGAGTGGCAGCTCAGGTAGGACACTGCTTAGGCCCAAATGGGGGTCCCTGTCCAGCTCTGAGCAGGGGTGGAGGGCTCTGTATCATGAATATAGGACTTCAGTGCCCGCATCCATGCCTGGGGACTAAAGACGCTTTGTTCCTGACTAGCTACCTCATCCTTGATCTTTGTCTTTATGTGCCTGGGATAAGTGATATAAAGAAGTTATAGCCAGCCAGTAAAAAGCTTTGTTATTTTAACATAAATTGTTGGCAAACAACTTAGAAACTGTCTCTTCCTTTAAAACCCCACTTGGAACTGATGCTAATTAGAGCACATAGTCAGAGCATTCTGAATCTGTGCTCCTGGCTTGCAGTCATCAAACTGGACCCAAATAGTCTTTTTACTTAGCTTAATTTTGCCTCCATATTTTTTTCTTTAAGTTGACAGATGTGATAGATCTTAGGGCAGCGATTACATACATTGACAGCCATGCCACCACTCTCAACAAGTCCAGGGGTAAAAGGCTCTTCATTTTTTGCAGGATTTCCTATATTTGCCCTAGAGTACTTTCTAATTGGGGGATATGGTTTTCCCACCAGTATATGGACTCCTGGTGTATCTTCTTCTTCCCCTCCTTCACCGATGTATCCCTTACTTATAAAACCTTTTATGCTGAGAAGCATAAAATATTTTTAAACTGTCAATGAAAAAATATGTCATGGTAATCTCATTAGATAGTGTTGTATGCTTTGACATATATTAATAGAGATATGGCCACACATAAAGTGATCTAGATAGGAAGGAAAACTGTCTTAGTTTAGTCTATTGCTAAAATGTGATGCTGGCCAAATCAGTTTCCTCTTCTGCTGGTGAAAGGGAAAATACTTAAGGTTTCTCTGAGCTTCTAAATTCCATGAACTTTGACCCCTGTAGTGATAGATTCAGACTCTGGTAAAATTACATTTTGAGACAAGGTATTGAGTAAATCATTAGCTTAATCTACACTGGCCTTAACAAAATAAGCTTCAGTTCCCTGCACTGTGGGATAATGTTTGGAATTTGTTAAATCATTAACAGTCAGTTGTTTACGGTTTAGAGCGTAACAATACTCTTTGATGTTCCCTAATTATCATGCATGTTTTAAAATGAGTTCTGAACCACTTCTCTGCCTAATTAAACCTCATTGAAAATTTGTTGAATTTTAAAGAAACATTTGGTTTGCAAAAATATGTCATACATTCAGCAACCTTCAGTATTTCACAAAGGACCTATAAAACATTTTAAAACACAATAAGGTATTGTGAATGAGAGGTGTCTTGAACTAAATAGGGGAAAATTTAGAAAGCACCATTTTTTCAAACTACTCTTTTTTTTGCTCACAAATTCCTGCTGATAGTATTTTTTTTCTGTTATTTTTAACAGCCATTTACACTCCTATTTGAAATATAAAGTATCTGTAAACCCTAAAAATACGGTTTTAGGGCTTAGGAAATTGTGAATAAATGATTATGTGATAATATCAACTAGTTAAACTCACCAGTAAAAGTAATAATAGAGATGTGTTTTTATACAAGGGTAGGGTTCATTTAACACTTATCTCTTTATAGTAATGACTTAAATGTTTTTATAGCTATTTATTTGAGGATATGTACTCTGAATAATGTCTTAAAAATAGTAAGCCTGACTCATCCATCCCTGGTGTGTGTAAATTGGTGGAAATGTACACTTCCCTTCTGAGAATTTCTCCTATAGAAATAATTACATAAGTGTGCAAAATAGATGCTAATTTTATCATTGTTTATTCTAACAAAAGACAAAAAATAACCTCCATATACATAAATGGGGGAGTGGATAGATTAAATCAAGGTACATTCATACAAATAGATGCAATGCAGATGTTAAAAAGATATCTAGACTAATGGGAAATGATCTCTAAAACATTTTACCAAGTAAAAAAAAAGGTGCGAAACACTATGCTCCTATCTGTAAACAGCATATATGTGTATGCATGCATTATCTCTATAACGATATATGAGGAATCAGGAGTGATAGTTGCCTCATTAAAATTATTTTAATAGATTTTCTTTTTAAGAGCAGTTTAAGGTTCACAGCAAAATTGAGATGAAGGTATAGAGATTTTCCACATACCCTCTGCAGGACAGAGATTTTAAATTCTAATAAAATTTAGCCTATCAGTTCTTTCTTTCATATATCATGCTTTTGATGTGGCATCTAAAAAGACATCACCAAACCCAAGCAGATTTAGATTTTTTTTCCTGTGTTAGCTTCTATTTCTTCATCTAGTTTTGCACTTTGCATTTAAATCTGTGACTTGTATGAAGTTGATTCTTCTGAAGGATGTAAGGTCTGTGTCCTGATTCATTTTCTTTGCAGGTAGATGTCCATTTGTTCCCGTACTATTTGTTGAAAGACTCTTTTCTCCATTGCCTTAATTTTTCTCTTTTTCAAAGATTAGTTGACTACATTTATGTGCATCTACTTCCGATCTTTCTCTTCTTTTCATTGATGTATATGTCTATTATTTTGCCAATGCCACACTGTCTTGATTACTGTACCTTTATAGTAATTATTAAAGTCAGATAGTGTCGGTCTTACAGCTTTGTTCTCATTTAATATTTAGTTGGCTATTCTAGGTCTTTTGCCTCTCCATATAAATTTTAGAATAAATTTGTTGATATCCACAAAATAACTTGCTAGAATTTTAAGAGGGATTGCACTGAATCTGTAGGTCCAGTTGAGAATAACTGACATCTTGATATTACTGAATCTTCCGATCTACAAACATAAAATATCCTTGCATTTATTTAGTTCTCTTTGATTTCTTTCATCCAAATTTTGTAGTTTTCCTCAATTATATTTTTTACATACTGTTAGATTTATACCTGAATAATTCATTTTTTGGTACTAATATAATACTGATACTGGAATTTTGCTCTTTAGTAGGTCCTTGGTCTTGGGGATTTGAAGAATGAACCCATGGACCACAGTCAGTGGTAAGATAGGACTTTTATTAGAAGTTAGAAAGGAATACCGAAGAAGTAAAAAACACCAGAGCTTCTGGAAGGGGGAAAGAACTGAAGAACTCCCTCAGGACTCTCCACGTGGACTCTTTTATCTAGGGGTTTTATCTAGAGGCTTACACATGGCTGACACTTGGTAACAAATGAATGAATGTAGTTCCTCCTTCACTAGGGCAAGGTTATCAGGTCCTTTACAGTCTTTGTCCCTGAGAAGGGATTAGGGTATGTGCTCCTACCCAAGGTGGAACCACCCAAAAAACCATCACAGGCTGCTTTTCTCATGATCTTATCAGAGGCCAGAGGGTGTGTCCCAAAAAAGACAATCTACTTGTACCTAGAAATGGGGATCTGACTTCTGAGCTCACCTGGGCCTAGAGAATGGGGGACTCCTTGTCTAGCCCTGAGTGGTGGAATCCTGTATCAATACTATGTATAGTATTGGGTTTTTGTTTTGTTTCATCATATTTTTCCAACACAGAGTAACACTTCTGCTGTCCAGGCTAGAGTGCCATGGTGTCAGCCTATCTCAAACAACCTCAAACTCCAGGGCTCAAGCGATCCTCCTGCCTCACTCTCCTGAGTAGGTAGGGACAACAGGCGCATACCACCTCACTCAGCTAATTTTTCTATTTTTAATAGAGACAGGGTCTCACTCTTGCTCAGGCTGGTCCCAAATTCCTGAGCTCAAGGGATCATCTCACCTCACCTTGGCCTCCCAGAGTGCTAGGATTACAGGTATGAGCCACCGTTCCCTACTGGTTTAATTTCAGTTTTTGCTGCTGCAATGCTAGTGTGTAAGAAAACAATCAACTTTTATTTATTTAAGTTGTATCCTGTCACCTTGTTATAATTGCTTATTAGTCCCAGGAATTATTTTTGTTGTTATTGATTCTTTTGGATTTTTCACATAGAGAAATCATGACACCTGTGAATAAAGAATTTTTATTTCTTGGGCAGTGCCTGTGGCTCAAAGGAGTAGGGCACCAGCCCCATATGCTGGAGGGGGTGGATTCAAACCCAGCCCTGGCCAAAAACTGCAAAAAAAAAAAAAATTTTATTTCTTTCTTCCCAATACGTATACCTTTTTCTTTTTTTCTTTTTTTGTCTTAGTGCAATTGCACAGACTTACTATACAATGTTAAAAAGCAGGGATGAAAGGGGACATCCTTGCCCTATTCCTGATTTTACTGGAAAAGCATTGTCTTTCTCACTGTTAATGAGAGTAGGGTTTTTTTGTACATATTCTGTATCAAGTTGAGGAGGTTCTTCTCTACTCTTAGTTCACTGAGCATTTGAATCATTTATGGGTGTCAGAATTGGCCAAATGTCTTTTCTTCATCTATTGATATAATCACATAATTTTTCTTTTTTCTCTTATTAATGCTATTTGTGGATTGAATAATAATAATTATAATACTTAATTATTACTTAATAATAATAATTATTATTAGAGTCAGAGTCTTTTTCTGTTGTTCTGCATAGAGTGCATTGGCATCTTTGTAGCTCACTGCAGTCTCAAACTCATGGGCACAAGCAATCTTTTTGCCTCAGCCTCCCTAATAGCTCAGATTACACATGTACACCATGATGCCCTGGGGTCTTGCTCTTGATGGGGCCGGTCTTGAATTCCTGAGCTCAAGCAGTCCTCCTGCCTCTGTCTCCCAGAGTGGTAGGATTACAGTTGTGAATCACTGTGTCTGGCCAGATTACAGTTTTTGACTTACATTACATCAATTTACTTATATTAATTGATTTTTGAAAGTTAATCTAGAATTGCATACCAGGGATAAATCTCATTTCTTCGTGGTGTATAATTCTTTCTATACATTGTAGCTTGATTTGCTAAACTTTTGTTGAGGATTTTACGTCTATATTCCAGAAAGATACTGTTCTGTAGTTACAATACATTTTTTGTAATATCTGTGTCTGGTTTTGGTATTAGGTAAAACTGTCCTCATAGAATGAGTTTAGAAGTATTGCCTCTGCTTTTATCTCCTGAAAGAGATTATAGAGAATTGATATGATTTCTTCCTTAAATGTTCGGCAAAGTGCATCACCCAACCTATCTGGGCTTAGTGCTTTCTGTTTTGGAAAGTTATTAGTTACTTACTTTTTAATAAGCCTTTTGTCTTTCTAGGTTATAAATTATTGATTTAATTTCTGTACTATATATAGACCTATTCAGATTGTCTAGTTCTTCTTTCTGAGTTTTGGAAGATTTTATCTTTTAAGGAATTGGTTCATTTCACCTAGGTTTTGTGAGCATAGTTATTCATAGCATTCTTTTATTATCTATTCAATGTTCAGGGGCTGTGCAGTGATAGACCTTCTATCATTTATAGTAATGTATGCCCTCTGTAAAATTTTCTAAGCCTGGCTAGAGGCTTGATATATTAATAAGTGGTATTAGTTACATGTGTATGCGTGTGTATTTAAAGTTAGCTTGGTGAGAGGCGTTTCAATTTTATTATCTTTCCACAGAACCAGATTTTGGTTTTGCTGATTGTCTCTATTAATTTTCTGTTCTTCATTTTATTAATTTTTCCTCTAATTTTTATTATTTCTCTTCTTCTTCTTACTTTGGAATTGATTTGCTCTTCCTTTTCTAGTTTCCTAAGATAGCAGCTTGCATGGCTGATTTTAAATTTTTCTACTTTTCTAATATATGGATTCAATGCTAAAACTTTCGCTTTAAGTACTGCTTTTGCTTCATCCCCCCAAGTTTGATAAGTTGTACTTTTATTTTCATTTGGTTCATTGTATTTTTTATTTTCTCTTGTGATTTATTCTTTGACCCATGTGTTATTTAGAAGTATGTTGTTTAATCTCCAAGGATTTTGTTATTTTTCAGCTATCTTTCTGTTATTGATTTCTAGTTTAATTTCACTGTGATCTGAGAGTGACATCACATGATCTCTATCCTTCTAAATCTGTTAAGGTATGTTCTATGGCTCAGAATGTGGTCTCTCTTGCTGAAGTTCCACATAGGCTTAGAAAAATGTGTATTTTGCTGCTACTTGATGCGATGGCTTATAGATGTCCATTATATCCAGATAATTGATGGTGTTTTTGAGGCCAACTATGCTCTTATTGATTTTCTGCCTGGTGGATTTGTCTATTTCTGATAGAAGGGTGTTGAAATCTCCAACTATCGCAGTAGATTTATTCATTTCTGCTTGCTATTATATAAGTTTTTCCCTTTAGTATTTTGATGCTTTGTTGTTAGGTGCATAGACATTTACATCCTTTTGGAGAACTGACTTCTTTATCATTATGTGATGCCCCTCTTTATTTCTGATAACTTTCCTTGGTCAGTCGGAAGTCTGCTCTATCTGAATTAATACCGCTACTCTGCTTTCTTTTGATTGTGATTAGAATAGTATATATTTCACTATCTATTTACTTTTTTCCTAAAATTAAAAAATAAAAACCATTATTTTTAGAGACAGTCTTGCTCTGTCACCCAGGCTGGAGTGCATTGCTATGATCATAGTTCACTATAATTGTTTATTTTAACCTCATATTCTTGGGCTCAAGTGATTCTCTTCCCTCAGCCTCCTGAGTAGCTGAGTCTGCAGTTGCAGACCACTAGGCCAGGCTAATTTTAAAAATTTTTTAGAGACAGGCTCTTGCTGGTTGCCCAGGTTGGTCTCAAACTCCTGGCCTCAAGTTTTCCTCTTGCCTCAGACTCCCAAAGTACTGGGATTACAGTACTGAGCCCCTGCGCTCAGATCATCCATTTACTTTTAATTTATATGTGTCTTTATATTTAAAGTCGGGTTTAAATATAAAGACACATAAGTTGGGTCTTGTTTCTTGATCAACTCTGATAATCCCTTATCTTTTAATTATTGCATGCAGATCATTAATGTTTAAAGTGGTTATTTATATAGTTGAATTAATATCTACCGTATTTGTAAAAAAAAAAAAAAATCTACCGTATTTGTTAATGTTTTCTATTTGTTGCCCTTGTTCTTTTTTTTTTCTTTAATTAAATCATAGCTGTGTACATTAATGCAATCATGGGGTACATGTGCTGGTTTTATATACATTTTGAAATATTTTCATCAAACTGGTTAACATAGCCTTCATGGCACCCTCTTAGTTATTGTGTTAAGACATTTATATTCTACACCTAGTAAATTTCACATGTACTCTTGTATGATGCACCGTAGGTGTGGTCCCACCAATTACTCTCCCTCTACCTATCCTCCCCCCTCCCCTCCCCCTCTCTCCCATTTCACCTTCTTCTTGGGCTATAATTGGGGTTTCACGGTAGGGCTGAGTACATTGGATACTTTTTCTTCTCTGAGATACTTTGCTAAGAAGAATATGTTCCAGCTCCATCCACGTAAACATGTAAGAGGTAATGTCTCCATCTTTCTTTAAGGCTGCATAATATTCCATGGTATTCATATGCCACAATTATTAATCCATTCATGTGTTGATGGGCACTTGGGCTTCTTCCATGACTTAGCAATTGTTGCCCTTGTTCTTTCTTTCCATTTTTTTCTTCCACTTTTTCCTCCTTTTGTGGTTTTAATTGAGCATTTTATATAATTCTACTTCCTCTCCTTTTTTAGCACGTTAATTATATTATATATTTTATTACTTTTTTAAGTGATTGCCCTAGAGTTTGGAATATACATGTGCAACTAAATGTATATTTACATTTTCAAGTCTGCTTTGAAATAATACTCTACAGCTTCACTGGTTGTGTGGTACTTTATAATAACAAAATAATCCTAATTCTTGCCTCCCATTCCTTGTATCATTGCTGTTATTCATTTTGCTTGTATATGAACAAAGTAAAATACATGTACATATACTTAGGTGTTTTTGCTTTTATTATTTGAGCAAACTGTTAACCATTAGATGAATTAAGAATAAGAAAAATAAAGTTTTTATTTTATGTTCACTTATGTCTTCCCTGATGCACTTCTTTTCTTTTTTTTTGGCCAGGGCTGGGTTTGAACCTGCCTCCTCTGGCATATGGGGCCGGTGCTCTACTCTTTGAGCCACAGGTGCTGCCCTGCACTTCTTTTCTTACATATTAATAGATCTAATTCTGATGTTTATAGTTTTTTTTCTCTAAGAATTTCTTTTAGCATTTCTTACAAAGCAGGCAACAAAATTCTCTCAATTTTTGCTTGTATGATAAAGTCTTTATTTCCTTTTCACTTTTGAAAAGTAATTTCACAGGGTACTGAATTCTAAGTTGTTGATGTTTTCTTTCAACGCTTTAAATATTTCACTTTTCTCTCCTCCTGCATGCATGGTTTTTGAGGAAAAGTTACCTTTGCTCCTCTGTAAGTAACACTGTTAACTTCCCCTCTGGCTTTTTTCAGTATGCTTTCTCTATCTTAGATTTTCTGTGCCTAGTTTGTTTGTTTGTTCTAGCAATTGTGTTACTTGGTGTTTCTGCACTTCTTGGATCTATGTTTGGTATCTGACATTAATTTGGTGGAAGTTCTCAGTCATTATTGTTTCAAACACTTCTTCTGTTTCTTTCTCTTTCTTCCTTCTTATATTCCTATTATATGTATTCATGCCTCTTGTAGTGGTGTCATAGTTCTTGAATATCCTGTTCTGGGTTTTTCTTTTTCCAGGCTTTTTTCTATTTGATTTTGAGTTTGGAGGTCTATGATTTATCTTCATGTACAGATATCTTCCCTGAGCTGTGTCTATTCTGCTAATAAACTCACCAAAGGCGTTTTTCATTTCAGTTACCGTGTTTATGATATTGCTCTCTCACATTTTAGTTTCCTTTTTAAAATTTCTTTTTGCTTACACTATTTGTTATCTTTTTTTTTTTTTTTTTAACAAAGTCTCACTGTGTTGCCCAGGCTAGAGTGCTGTGATGTCAGCCCAGCTCACAGCAACCTCAAACTCCTGGGCTCAAGTGCTTCTCCTGCCTCAGCCTCCCAAGTAGAGGGGACTACAGGTGCCCACCATGACACCTGGCTAATTTTTTAATTTTTTTAGTAGAGGTGGGATTCTCTCTCTTACTCAGGCTGGTCTTGAATTCCTGAGCTCAATGATCTTCCCACCTCTGCCTCCCAAAGTAACAGGATTATAGCCATGAACCATTGTGCCCGGCCACACTATCTGTTCTTATATACTGTTAACTTTATCCATTAAAGTCCCTAACATATTAATCATCATTTTCAGTTTCTGGTCTGATAATTTTAACATCCTTGCCATGTGTGAGTCTGGCTCTGATACTTTCTGTCTCTTCTAACTGTGTTATTTGCCTTTTAGTATGTCTCATAATTTTTTCTCAATAGCTGGACGTGATGTGCCAGGTAAAAGGGACTGCTGTAAAAGCATCTAGTAACGTGGTAGGAAGGGAGGGTGGGAAGCATGTGATAGTCTCACATTCACATGATTAAGTCTTGGATCTCCAAATTGTGAACCTCACTCATGCTTCTCATCCCCACCCCCTTCCCCACAGATTAGACCAGCAGGTTGACTTCTAGTTAAGCAGTCTGTCCTGGGGGTAGTATTTTGATGAGAAGAACACAATGCGATGGCATGTTTGCAAATGGTTCCTTTTCCTTTCCTCCTGATAGAAGCATAAATGGACTTTTCTCTCAAAGTCGCTGTGAGAACTTAGCACAGCTCCAAGAGGCAAAACTTATAAAAATGGGAGTGCCTTCTGATGACTGGGACACTGTGGAGTTTTTAATCCCTTAGACTTGTCCGCACAAAGCCAGCAGTTTGTCAATTTCAGCTCAGGTTTTCCCAACTCAACACTAGTTCCCACAGGAGTTTCAGCTCATGGGTTTCTGCTTCAGTAAGCGGTGATTCTCTGTGTTCAACGGTTGGTTTTTCTAATTGAAGGGGCAGCAGTTTCCTTGGGACTTCATTTTCTTACAGATATAAGAAGAGTTGTTGATTTTTCAGCTTCTTCAGCTTTTTATTTAGAAAATAACTTTTAAGCTTCTTACCTGCTGGACCTGAAATTGGCTCGCCTCATTTTTAAAATATGAGGATGGATTGCTATTTCAATAAGAAGTTGATACTTTTATTTTATTTTATTTTTTAATTATTATTATTATTATGTTTTTGAGACAGAGACTCACTATATCGCCCTCAGTAAAGTGCTGTGGCATCACAGCTTACAGCAACCTCTAACTCTTGGACGTAAGTGATTCTCTTGCCTCAGCCTCCCATGTAGCTGGGACTACAGGTGTCCACCACAACACCTGGCTATTTTTTTTGTTGTTATTGTTGCAGTTGTCATTGTTGCTTTACCTGGCCTGGGCTGGATTTGAACCTACCGGCCTCAGTGTATGTGGCTGGTGTCCCACCCACTGATCTATGAGCACTGCCCAAGAAGTTGATAATTTTAAAAGTTTGACCGTTTCTTATTAGATCACATTACAACAAATATTTCTTGAGCCTTAATCAAGATATTGTGTTTGGTAAGACTTGATTTTTATCCCTGAAGTCCTTATAGTCTGGTTTGGGAGTGATTGATTTCTCATAATTATTTATTAGATTCTAATATATGTAATATTTAGGCCCTGTCTCAAAATACTTTCTTTTTTTTTTTTTTTTTAACAAGTGAACAGTTTATTAAGAATTAAACAAAGGTATGCTTGCTTAAAGTACAAGCAAGACACTCAAGATAGGTATAATAGTACTATTCACACAAAAACTTAAATTTCACCTCAAAAAAAAAATCACAAGACAACAGAGAAAGCAATTTCACTGTTATAAAATAAGATATTTCATGCAAAAGTATTAACTCTGCCCCCCCCCAAAAGCCCAACCTCCCAACAAACAAAAAACTATCTGGGAATACTGCTAAGCTAACATATTAACCACAGTATAATCATTGATAGAAAAACAGTAATTAAGCAATGAATTAAATTAAATAACAAAGTTCAAACTATCATAAACTCATAGACCACAATGATTTTACAAAACAAGCAATTCCAGAAA
>CAUYRH010022128.1:0-42639 GCA_963574655.1 Perodicticus potto
AATTGATTTACAGAAAAGAATACAGAAAACACCAAAGCTCCTGGTAGTGGGAGAGATTTCAAGTAGGGAGAGAGAAGCTCTCTCCGTTCCTCTCCCGGTCTTTCCCCGTCTCCTCCTCTAGGCCTCTAGCCTCAGGGTATGTATAGGTGTATGGGTTCCTTGGCCAGGAAACGAATGAATGCAGTCCCTTCCGCCGGGGGTCAGTTTTAATTTCTAATATGCCACATATAGTAAATAAAATAGATTAAACTCACATAGACAAAAATAATTTGGGGTTGTCAATAATTTTAAGAATGTAAAAATCAAAATGAAATTTATGTCAGACCAAAATGTTTGAGATCTGCGTTAGTTATATATAAATAACAAGAATAGTTAACATCGATTGAGTGTTAATAAGTCAGGCACCAACCTAAGTGCTCTTTTATTCATCAGTTGATATAATTCTCATGTGAAGCCTAAGCAAACATTTTATTATTGTTATTCTTCACTCATCCATGAAGAAAGTGAGCCATGAAATGGTCCAAGGTCACATGCCTAGTAAAGGCAGCTGCCCGTGGAGTCTGCGCTTGAACCATCACTTCTCAGTAACAAGGGATGGTCAGAACCTGTCAAAATACCATTTTTGGTATTCTGGAATCAAGTATTTGAAATCTATTTTCATAAAATATTATTTAAGAAATGATGTGTCTAACCTGTGGGTTATCATCCCTACTTCAGAAAGCACGTTTGGTTCAGTTCGGCATTCTTTATTGATGGGTTGCTAGCTGGATCTTAGATTGTGCTGTGGAAACTAAAGGTTAGTAAGATAAATTCTTTCTTCGAGAAGTTCTCTTCTATCAAGGAAATGAGAAAGAACACATAGTCTTCCATAACTGAATTTGATAAGTGTTGTTGTACATTACTGGCAGCACAAGAAGTTGGTATTTCGTAGAAGTTACATTTATGGGCTTCTAATTCAGAAAGGATTCTATAAAAATTATCATTTGGAAATTTACTCTTTTGTTTCCTGGCTAATTTGTTCACTTTCTTAAATGTCAACAACCTCATGGTGATGGTAATATTTACATGAGGTACCATAGGTCAGGCATGGTGGCTCACACCTGTATGGTGATGGTAATATTTGCCTGAGATACCACAGGTCAGGTGTGGTAGCTCAACAACCTCATGGTGATGGTAATATTTACATGAGGTGTCATAGGTCAGGCGTGGTGGCTCACAACTGTATGGTGATGGTAATATTTACATAAGATACCATGGGGCAGGCGTGGCGGCTCAACAACCTCCTGGTGATGGTAATATTTAAATGAGGTGTCATAGGTCAGGCGTGGTGGCTCAACATCCTCATGGTGATGGTAATATTTACATGAGATACCATAGGGCAGGTATGGTGGCTCACACCTGTATGGTGATGGTAATATTTACATGAGATACCACAGGTCAGGAGTGATGGCTCACACCTATAATCCCAGCACTCTGGGTGGTGGGAGGATCACTTGAGCTCAGGAGTTCCAGACCAATCTGAGCAAGGGTGAGACCCTGTCTGTTCTAAAAATAGAAAAATTAGCCAGGCATCGTGGTGAGTGCCTGTAGTCCCAGCTATTTGGGAGGCTGAGGCAGAAGGATCATTTGAACCCGGAGTTTGAGGTTACTATGAGATAGGCTGATGCCAGAGAACTCTAGCCTGGGCAACAGAGTGAGATCTGTCTTGAAATAAATAAATAAGATACAGTGGATAAGATACATCACAGAGCATAATGCCTGCCCACAATTACATGCTTAATAAGGGCTGATCATTATTACTATATGGACAAAGAGCTCTTAGAGGATAGGAGCCATTATTGATTTATTGAAAAGTAGTGGGGGAGTTATATACCAAATATATATTTATATTTTGTTTATAAATAAAATTGTTGTCTTGACTTAACCCCTGAACTGAACCTTGTTCATAAGCTGAAAATAAAACATTGAGATTAAAAGCAGGTCAGTATTTAGATCCTATTGTAGAAGGAATTCAGTTCAAGACATAAAGTAAATGGATTAAAAAACCTCTATCATTCATACAAATAATTGTCCTTCAATAAAAATGGGGGAGTTTCCATTCCTAACAATCATGTCTAAGTGGAATAATGTACTGAATAGAGCTACTAAATGGAGAAGAGTTGATAGGGAAAGTACCTTTAACCGGAATAATCAACCAGTACAAAAACCCTGAAGTTTTATTAGGAAATGTCCACTAATACTATTCTTTTCACCACTGACCTCAGATAGAATGTTAATCAGAAATCTTAATTAATAACACATGTGGCATCCCAGGTTCATGCAGGTCCCTTCTCTGGGGTAGGAGGATCCTTACGGGTGGCAGTGACACCTGGGCACCCACAGCTGTGGTAGGTAGATTCTTGGGCAGAGGAATCAGGATAAAATTAATACTCTCAGGAGATTGATGGTGTTGCAACAAGCAGGGTGGACAGGCAGGGAAGGACCAAGGCCAGCGAAACAGCTGCCAGGGTCTTGCTGTAATCACCTGTTTAGATCACAGTATTCTACAGAATTCCCTTGTTGAAATGGAAGGAAAGGAAGAAGCAAATCAAAGAGAATCTGCCGATGAAGGACTCATAAAACTTGGAGCGCTGTACTTAAGTGATGAAAAAGAGAATATAGTTCCCAGGGACCTCAAAGTCTCCAGATAGCACCTGTAACCCCAGTGCATCAAGGGAGAAGTTTGTAGGCAGAAAGTGAGCTCACAACTGGACAAAAGTTTGAGTTCAAAGTAATACCAAGCTGTTAAGTGCTGTGTATTAAGTTGTAAAAAAAAGAACCTGGGTGAAAAGCAAGTTGTGGAGACTTCTTGGAGTCTCCTGTACTGCAGAGAAATATAGATCGAAGTCAGTTAAATGAGAGACTGCCCAAGTTGACTGAGGGAGGTAGAAAGATGAGCCTGGACGCTCTCACACACCCAATTTCTGTAAATCAGATCTGATCGTCTCATCCCACGATTTCACTGGTGCTATAATCTAGTCTGAGCTGATGCCAACTGTCATGGAAGGGAGAAAAAAGAGCCCACAGGCTTATTAAACATTTATAAATAACTAATCTCAAGAAATAAACATGTATTTGGAAGGAATCTGGACTTACTCCTATCTTTACCGTCTATCTGTATTCAATCAATGTCATTATAGAAAGAAGCTCCCTCCTCTTATGAAAATAACTAGCACATTCTTCTATTTGGTTATGGATAAAAATGGCAGCTTCTGACAGTGGCAGCTGTAAATAATGGGCTTCACTATTTATTTGTTGAAATTGCCTGAGAAGAAAGGGTGACAAGTAGACCTCAAACATACTTAGACCCAACAGCGGAACACCTAGTCTGCACTTTGTGAGGCCAATGTTTAATGATGCTGTGTACTTAGGAGACTATTCAACCTTGGTTACTTTTGACTATGAAATACCTACTTCATATTATGGATAAGAAATATTGACTGGGAATGAAATTCAGGGAAAGAAATATCACCCTTTGGGTTGAAAAATTGACCACTACTAGAATATAATTTCTGAAAATGTGGCCTGAAGGCAATTCAGTAGAGGGTAATTTTTCAGTGCAATAGGCAAGTTTGCACAGGATTCTGGCAGTCCTCTTTCTTAATTTTTTTTTTTTAATGATCTCCGAGGCTCATTTTTGTTCTAAATATGCTTTAACTTCATTACTTCTTAAGATATCTTCTTTGATTCACATAGTCATATGACTTCTGTGATTGAGAGGCAACTATTAGGCACAGTATCTAAATGATTAATTTCCAAAACAATGTAAACATCTGAAATCTAATTTGATCCATAATGAGAGAGGCTGTGTGCTATTTTGTGCACAACTTAATGGGTTTCTGAAATAATCTCCCAGTTTCTAGTTTTTCTCCTTTCCAAAGGATCCAAGCACTGCTGTCAGGGTTTTCTTTCTAAAGCATGACATTGGCCATGTCATCCAACTCAGAAATGTGCAGCTTCCTACTGTTCGTGGGATAAAGTAGAAAATTCTTAGACTGGCATTCCAAGGATACTTTCATCCCGTCTCAAAGTGCACAACCTTCCTTTTCCCACTTGCAGCATGGTCTCCCTCTCGGTGCCTGGGCTTTTAGTGCTAGATTTTAATATTAGGTTTTATAACATTGTAGGCAAAGGTGAAAACATGTCTCTCTTAGGAGCTGTTTTTAATACTAATTAGCATGCAAAATTGTCAATGTTTCAGCCATTCTCTTTAGATCCCTTTAAAGTACACACACGTGCTTTAATAGAGAAAGAGAAGGTGTGTGTGGGTGGGGGAGAGAGAGAGCTACCCTTTTATTTTGTTGCAAAATAATTATGCTGTAAATCCAATGAAATGGAAGGACTCATGAAGCAGATTCTGGACATAGACTTCATTCTATGTACTTTTCTTTTTGGCATAATAATTTATGTTGAGATGATAAATATTAATATTTTATATGTTAATGATACCTCTTTGCTGTATTAAATTATTAAATCTATTATATTAATATTAAAAGTTTATATCTTAGGAGGTGGTATATATCATAATCAAAACCAATACTTCAAACTAAAAAAAAACTCAAACAACCAAACACCTCTTTAGCGTGGTACCACTCAGGAGTCCTTGTCACATTCAAATGTCACATTATACATTATGAGCTATGGAAATTAATCTGACAACTTTGACAAGTTTGTTTATGTTTAAAATTAAGGGCCAGGTTTTTGTATTTTGAAGTTTTGATCAACTTATTAGTATTAATTTCTTTTTGCTCATCCATAATTCTTTTTTTGTCCCTTCTTCACCTTACCACTTATGTGAGGTTCTCGGTATTGTCCTTAATTTAAGTGGTGTTAAATCACCCATTGGGCTAAAGTTGACAGTTTATTTACTTCTTTGCCTTTAATTTCCTTATCTGCAAAATAGCAGTGATAATATGCAACTCAGAGATATTGAAAGTAATAAATATCACATGATTTCATTAATTTATACTGTTTTATATTTATCTGATAAAATTTTACACCAGTTGACATTGATTTCATTGTATATGTATGCATATGTGTGTATATATGTTTTGTATATATTATATATTTTATATATACTATATATTTATATATATTTATTTTATAATATATATATGTGTATATGTTTTATGTATGTGTATATATGTTTTATTTCTTTTTGAGAAGCAAAATTACAAGAAAATATTTTGAAAAATTTATATAACATATATATATATATATACACCCGTAACATATATACATATATATGTTAATATATTTTCACATATTTATCAAGGCTGGGCACAGTGGCTCATGCCTATAATCCCAGCACTCAGGGAGGTTGAGGCAAGTGGATCGCCTGAGCTCCGTAGTTCAAGACTCTGTCTTGCTGTAGTTCCAGCTACCTGGGCGCCTATAGTCTTAGCTGCTAGGGAGGCTGAGGCAAGAGAATCGCTTAGAGTCCAGGAGTTTGAGGTTGCTGTGAGCTATGACACTACAGCACTCTACCAAGGGTGACAAAGTGAGATTCTGTCTCAAAATATATATATATATTTGGGGGCAGCACCTGTGGCTCAAAGGAGTAGGCACCAGCCCCATATGCCGGAGTTTGAGGGTTCAAAACCTGCCCTGGCCAAAAAACTGCAAAAAAACCCCAAAACAAACATACATACATATATATATATATATGTGTGTGTATATATATATATATATATATAGTTTTATATATAGAGAGTTATATAGAGTTATATATATGTAGTTATAAAAAAACTGCAAAAATATATATAGTTATATATATAGTTTATATATATAGTTATATATAGTTCAAAATAGGTTTTAAGCCATATGGTTTTGAATTTCATAATTTCTCCATTTGACAAATACCCAACAGATCAATACCCGTAGATATTCAAACTGAAGGAAATGTTACTGTGATTACATCACGAACCTCCCATCACTTAGAGATTGTGATACCGCATGGTTTCCATTGTTCTCTGAGAGGCTCTGCCTCTAAAACCCAGCACAGAGGGGGTGTCCATCTGTATCTGCATAAACATACCCTAACACCTGCATGCTTATTAAAGTATTAAAATTCAACACTAATATTCACGTTTTCATATTTCTTTTTGAAAACCTTCCCCAGTTTATTCACTGGTTGGGTCTTCCTCCACATGACCTCAGTGTAGCGAGCATCACGTGTCCCAGCAAACCCCTCCTGTCCAGGCTGCTGGACGCTCGGTCAGCTTCACCTTTCATCTCTGGGCCCCACTATGAGGCCTAGGCCTGACGCTTATCAGTGCTCACTGCTGGAGACTGAGTAAATTGTCTGTCAATCTTGGCATTCCTGGATTATTTAATAAACATTTACATATGTAATGAACATAGGCAATTATTGTGGAATGAACGTAGCCAACATCAGCATTTTTTTATGAAAACAGTGTGAAAATCTCCCTGCCATCTGATTTATCCCGCCTCTCCAGAGGGCTTTCAATTAAGTCCAGAGACTCCTCTTTACCCTGCCCCCAGGAGGCAACTGTCTCCTCAATTAATCTACTCCCTCTTAGGATAAAATCATAGTAAGGTTGTTCTGCCGCTGACAGATAATATTTCTCCCCTTTCCCCCTTCACACGGAGAGACTGCTACCTTCTGACTCTCCATCAGTTGCTCACTGCAGCACCACCTGGCTTCTTCCAAATACAACTTTGAAACTATATTTGCCTCATGATGCAGAAACCTACCATGGATTCTGTATCTGTATCCTTCTTGGTCTTTTTCTAAATTTATCTTCTTTCCTGACTTCTAGTTTGCTCCTTTATAAGGGTTTTCATGCTATCGAGCTGAAAAACAGTGATTGAATTATTTTTCTCTATTCATTAAATATTCTGCCCCAACCCTTGCTTGATCTATGACCTGGATTAAGTCACTCACTTATCTGAGATTATATTTTCTTATCTGAATGACTGGGGTAATAAAAGCGTTTACTTCAACCAGATCATACGTGTACAGAACTTAGTGTGTGCTTAGACTGTAGTAAGCACTCAAGAAGAATTAAAGGCATGCTGTTATTATAAAAAGCCATGTGCAAGCCAGGCACAGTGGCTCAGGCCTGCAACCATAGCACTTTGGAAGGCTGATACAGCTGGATCGCTTGAGCTCAAGACCAGTCTGAGTAAGAGCAAAACCCACCCTTAACTAAAAAAAAAAAAAAAAGAAGAAGAAGAAGAAAAGCTGGGTGAAGTGGTGGGAGCCTCCCAGCTACTTGGGAGGCTGAGGCAGGAGAATCACTTAAGCACAGTTTGGGGTTGTGAGCTATGAGGCCATGGCACTCTACCCAGAGTCTCCATAAAAAGAAAAAAAAAAGTGTGTGTAGGTGAATGTTTAAGTGAACATCTTGCTACGAGGATCAGTCTTTGTTTTGCTCTGGATGCTATATTGGCTGAGAGGAAGAGATGTCGGGGTGGTGAACAAGCCTTTTTTCTTATGCTTGCTGTAAGTAGCAGTTTACTTTTGAATGCAAGTGTTTTTTTGAAATTGCTTTCCAAACTATGACATTTAGATGATAATTGGTCCTTATTTCTCCTGCCTACTACCCCTAAAAAAGAGGAAAGTGGGAAAGAAATACTTTGAGTAATTCTTTGCAAAAACTCGAATTTAAGCAAATTTTAGTTAATGTACAAAATCAGGCATAAGGTAGTTCATATTTAATATATTGATGGGCTTGTATAATTTTTAAAATGTTTGGATTAAGCCTCATTTTAAAGAGTGCTTTCAATTCTTGATGCTTTCATGAATTTATTTCATAAATATTTATTAAACATCTAATATTTAATCTAATATTTATTTAAACATCTAATATTTATCTAACATCTATATTGCAATGATAAACGTACAACTCTTCGCCCTTCAGAGAGCTTACCATCTGTAAATACTTCACAATCAATCGAGAGTTTGTAACACAAATGAGAAATAGGTCTTGAAAATTAATGAGGAAACCGTCTATGCTAAAATTCTTGTTTCCCGTACTATATAATTTTCAAAAAATATTACTGTTGCTTAAAGTATACAGAAACACCCAAATAATGCCATTAAGCTACGAGTTAGAGGAAACACTAACAACTTTTCTTTCTTATTTACAAATTTGATTTTGAACACTATATTTAGAGTCATCATTTGACATAAAATACCTTTAATTTTCTCATGATTCTGGTAAAGTCACTCTAATGTTCATCTACATTATGTTATGTCTAATAAAAGCCTACTCTTGGTTTGACAGGAAAAAGACTGATTTTAAAAATAAATTTTGACCATAAATGAGTTCACATGAGTTAAATTGCCCATCAGGCTTGGCAGAAGTCAGAAGGCATGAATCCAATATACATATATATGTACAGCCAGTAAAAACAGTCTTGCATAATTTGTGATTGTATTATACCTGAGTGTTGTAATACAAGACCAAGAAGTGGTTTATATGAATATATTTCTGGTCTTTCTAAGATGCATGATTACAGTAAGTTTTTTCTGTTTCAATAACAGGTAACTACAGCTCCTAATCTATGAAGCATATGTATATTTAAAATAAGTTTCCAAATGTTACGCTAAAAACAAGAAACAGGCTGTTATTTCACTCAATATTGCATTGTTTATAAGGTTGGTGGATTGGAGAAAGGATTTTTAAAGGCATTTGTAATTCCTCTGTGTTTTTCTTAGTTCTAGCTCAATATATGTTGAATACAACAAAAAGCATTTGCCAAGGCTGAAGTTTACGCTTTTCGAACACACATCTTTCAAATCTACTTAAGATGTTACTATGCAACGCAGTTTTATTTTTTTTTCCCATTTGCATTTTCCGATGTGTTTCTCTCCCAGCCAGGTTATTAGAGTTGGCGGCTGCCTGGTCTAGATAGTGAGCCCTGCTGTATGGAGGTGTCTTCGTGGCAATCACCTGGGGCCCAGAGCGCTGCTTCTCTCACCTTATCGTATCTGGAACGCAGATTTGCTCTGCTCCTCATATTTTGGCATCTGTGAATCATGTGAATATCATGTTGTCATATTCGCAGTTACAAAGTAGCCGATGGGAAAGGAGCCAACTACTTGAGGCTCTTGCAATGAAAGAAAAAAAAAAGTCTGATTTCAGCATTATTCATTGGAAATGCTATTTGTGAAAGCATTAACTTCAGTTTCTGAGATGCTGGCAATAACTTTAATAGGCAATGCTTTTTTAGAAGAAATGTTCCTACATGTTGAACAGGGAAGGAACCAGTAATTATTTTTAAAACCATGGGTAAAATGACAAGTTTAGGAATCTGGAAGTGAGTAAATGTCCGTCATTTAGCTATATTTTATCAGTAGTACCTTCTAAGTCATTAGACAATGGGAAAGTCATGTCAGTTTAGATGATTTATAATAATTCTCTCATTCATATTTGTCCCCTATAATTTTACCTCTTCTTTTCATAAACAAGTAAATGTGTGTGGGCAAAAATAAAACTAAATTTTAAAATTCAAAGAAACCCAGGATGTATCTTGAAAAATTAGAACAAACAAATTTGTAAAAATGTATGGTTTTAAAGAAAGTTTTAAGTGAAAGGAAAAATCATCACAATTATAAGCAAAGATTGTACCAGAATAATTTAAAATTAGTATAATGGATGATTCTGCCTTAGCTCTACCTGTTTAGTAGTGGTTTCTCAGAAGATATTAAGTTCTTATCTTTCTGCACATGTCATATATATATTTTGAGTTAAAAGAGTGACCCCTGTTCTTGCCTTTCATGGTGACAGGGCACACACACAGGAAAAAGTAAACACTAAGCATTTTTTTTTTATTTTTCTGTACAATAGCTAACTATATTTAGGTTATGCCAACTCAAGTCAAACCTTGAATTGAATCTATGAATCTTTTCAAAAAATTTCCACTGGTAATTTTATACAAGGCTTGCTGTTGTCTGTGAAGGATTTGTGGGGACATTACAACAGCAGCGCTAAGGCAAATTCCAGAAAAGCCATTCATTTGCCAAGAAGGTATTTCCTTATGTCAGCATGTATAAAAAAATGGTGTGTCATGAAACACTAGCTCTGGTGCTGTACTTTGAAAAAGAAATCTCAAAGGGCTGGAGTTCAGTACTTCCAGGAGTCCTGCACGCTCAGATTCCACTAAGGGATTCATAACGGACATTAGGATTTAAAAGTTTCGTGAAGTACAGCCAGGCTCAGGGCTCACGCCTGTAATCCCAGCACTCTGGGATACTGAAGTGGGTTGATCACCTGAGCTCAGGAGTTCAAGACCAGCCTGAGCAAGAACAAGATCCCGTTCTCTACTAAAAATAGAAAAAACAGCTAGGCATTGTGGAAGGTACCTGTAGTCCCAGTTACTTGAGGGGCTGAGGCAAAAGGATTGCTTGAGCCCAGAAGTTTGAGGTTGCTGTGAGCTATAATGACATCAGTGCCCTCTGCCCAGGGTGATAGAGAGAGACTCTGTCTCAAAAAAAATTGTAAGTATTTTCCAAATATTTTGCAGAAAACTTTTTTTCTTAACAAATAATACCCAGGAACTACATTTTGGTGGAGAAGTCTACCTTCATTATTATTGTTCAGAAAGACCCAAATTTCTTTCTAAGCGAAAGAATGATGAGGTAGATCTTTATCCAAAAAAATACATTTTTTCCCTAGTCTTGTTCTGAAAAAAATGAATTATATCGATAACCTATGTTGAAATTCAGCCTGTGCCCCTGCTTTACGACAGGAGTGTTACACTTTTCTAGCCATTGTACTTCCAGATCTTCACAAGGGAAGTATCTTGAGTTTTCAACCTTTCAGCAGGTGGTATCAAGCAATCCTTAACAATTTAGACTATTTTGCAGAAATATACTAAACAGGACAATCTTGTGAAATATGACAAAGATTAATGCCCCTGATATGAAAAGATTTTCTAAAAATAAATATGAAATGGACCAAGGGTCAAACAAAAACATAAGCAAAAGGTATGAACAGGCAATTTCAAAATGACAAACTATAAACAGTTTTCAGTAGTAGATATAGATTAAGAAGATGTAAAAAGAAGTTTGTCTTCAGTAGTAGAGATGAATTACAAATTAGGGGACTAATGAGAGAGGTTTTTTTTTTCTTTTTTACACATCTGATTGCCAAAATTAAAGTGCATTCAAATCTAGAGCTTAGGAAAATCAGTACTATTAACCCATAAGCAGTGTTATGGGTTATTATTAAGTTTTGAATGGACAATCTGTCAATATCTGTATGTATAATTTTTAAAAATTTATTTGTGGCTGAATTCTTCAACTTCCATGTTTTCTCACCTCATTGCCCTCCCCAGGATCCTCCTCTTCTAATTTGCCATCTTGTCTAAGCTCTATCACCCCAAGTGTCACTGCTATTAGCCATGATCTAGCTGAAAATCTGGATCTGCTACTACTTTGGGTGATATTGGGCATCTGAATTTGCTGCCAGTACTGCTGGCTAAGCTGCAGATGCCGCCAACCCATCTGGTTATAGTCCCCTAAAGCCTTCTATTCCAGCTGCCTTTGTGCTGTGTTTTAATTCAGATCTCTGATGAGTTGGGCTTTGGAGGGAGGGAGGTAGGAAGGGACAAGGCTCCCCTTCCCTGACTTGGTCTTACAGTAAATGAAGAAATTTCCTGGTATCCCAGGATTCATGCACACATACAGCAACTCCTTCCCAAATGCTCATGGGATCAGAATGGCTGGCAAGAAAATATTGGAAAGGTACTGGATCCAGGGAGGCACTGTATACAGAATTTGTATTATGCTAACCCTGATGGTGTTGCAACACATTCTTCCTAGTAAAGTATCACAAGAATGGAAAAGCCAGTATCCAATGTACTCTGTACGAATGTGAAGCCAGTAGAGGATCTAATACACACCCACACAAGAGAAAAACTCAAATTAATTCACGTTGGTGAGGGGAGGAGAGAGGGAGGCGGGAGGGGGATGGGTTGGGGGGAGGGTTTGTGTGCTTCCTCTTAATGGGCACAATGTAAGGGTATAGCACACACTCCCTGGGGGTGCGACACAACTACAATGGGGACTCTGCTTAACAACACAAACATCGTAATCTAATCATTTGTACCTTCTTATTAATCTAACATTTGAAAAAAAGAATAAATAAATAAATGAATGAATGAATAAAAATAATAAATTAGATCACATCACTCCTTCTTCCAAACCCCAGTGTCATCCCTTTACACTTAGAAAATGGACCTCGAGGTCCAAATCTGGCCCCGTGCCCATTGTCCCACCCTCATTCACAAGCGTTCTCTCTGGTGAGGAAGGATTTCGCCTCACAGGTTCTGACCTTGCCTTCTCTCCTTCTTGAGCTTCCTTTTTCCTGGAATATTCTGCTCCCAGATGCTCCCAGACTGGCTGCTTCTTGTTATCCACTCCTGTGTCATATCACATGTCACAGTTCTGAGGGCTCTTCTGTGAATGTCACCCTCCGGCACTGTGATCTCATCCTGTTTTGTTTTGTTTTGTTTCACGGTACTTAGGAGTGCTTTGTTCATTTTGTTACCACTCTCAAAACTGTAGCCTAAGGGGTCCGTGACATCATTGTCCTGTGCTTCACCTTAGTTGGTGTTCAATAAATATTGATTAAAGGTATGGTGTTTTTTAGTAATGTGAATATTTAGAAATTAAGCATCACCCATTAGAAAGACTGATAATGAAGCTTACACTAGAAGCAATAATTTTAGAGGTGAATTAAAAAATTACAAAATTGCACTGTGGATCCACAGAAGATGATGGAAGTTCTTTCCAGAAGTCTCTCTCTTCTTGTAAGCCTCCCACAGAAATAATCCTGTATTACCTAATTCTGTATTTATTCCTTTTTACTTTCCAGCTAGATTACAGTTGCTTAAAGGTTAAGATTCTTGTTTGTCTTCGCATCACTCGTGACAGAGGGCTGGACCAAGACGAATGAATACTTTTCTACACAGGCAACCTGCTTCAAATTGGGTGCATAGAGTTTGTGATATCTCTTTACCACTCATTTGTCTTGCCATCTCATTTTCTGCTGAGCTCTGGATGATTGAAATATTATGGCATTTCATGTTTAGCAAAACCTAAGTGTATTGCATAATAAATGATATTTGGTAACTACTATAGCATAGAGGAGAAAAATACATTGACTCAAATAGTGATAAAAGCTAACATGGATGAAAGGCTAATTATATGCTGAGTAATATTCTAACAACTCAACTAACTCATTTAATCCTCACAACAGCCCTATAAAATAGTGCCTTCTATTTTTTTTTTCCTTTTGCAGTAAAAGAAATTGTGGCAGAGAAATAAGTAGTCTACCAAAGGTCACACACTAGTGAGCCTTGAGATGCCCTTTGAACTCAGGCAGTATGACCCCCTCCAAGTCAGTTCTCTTAAACTCTAGCTGTTCATTTTTGATAAGTTGTGTGTAATTGATTTTTCAAAGGTCTTTATATCCTTCAAGTAACAAGATCCTTTCTAATCTAAATGCAACTTTTTAAAATTCCACAAGCGGACTTACTGCTGTATACTCTACACAATTAAACATGTCTCAACCCTCCACTACAGTGATAAATAATATTTCTTCTTTATGGTATGCATGACAAATTCTTTTATTATTCTCTATGAAATTGCAAGACTTTAGATGAATACGGTAACGTATCTCTGTATGAGTAGAATGGGGGAGGGTGAAAACAGGAAAATAAATTACTCTAACAACGTATTTTGGCAGCGTAATGGTCCATTTCTAGCAAAGAGCAAAATAGACATTACATGACATGCTCTTGTTTGAGATAATCTTTTAAGTTTAGTGATGATTAACAAATGAATAAATCAACATGAACAAAACTTAAGAATACAAAGAAAAAAGAATACAACCAAGAAACCCTTTAATTGCCCTTTCTATCAAAAGCAATATATTTGCTATTTATAAATACAAAGAATCATGCAAATTTTCACAAAAGGCTTAAGATTCAACATACTCAGGCAACAACAGATTCACATCACAGCCCATGAAATGCACAAATAAAAATCTACGTTAAAAGAACATTAGAGGCCAGACTGAAACAGAGAGAAATGGAAAAATTCAGAGTAAATGTCTTGGGAGGTAACTAATTCAACTTTAAGAGCCATCTGGTCACTTTTCATGCTCCGTAGCCACTGTCCTCCACCAACATAGACATGGACGTGGTTTTTGGTCCCCTAATTAGGTAAAATCAATGTGGAACGTTAGGGCAGTACCACCTAGCTATTCACATTTTTGGTTTTTGACAAGGTAGTTCCTACTGCTGATGAGATTTAGAAAGAGTCTTTTGCCAAGATGAGCTGATGTGTTCATTTTATGCCCTTCTGTCTTATTTACTAAATCTTAATTTCAGGATGTCTACCCCTGGGAATCAAAAGGACAGATACAACCGTTGCTTTCCAGATGGAGAAATTGTGGCATATAGATGTTAATTTGCAAAGCCTTAAAGCCAGTTCCATTATAAGAATGGATTTTAAGGCCAGAAAGTTGAAGTAAACTTCCTCTACCTTGAAGTAGCTGTAAGACTTTAAGACAGCAAGCACTGTAATCTCTTAGTTTTAATTTCCTCGATTATAAAATGAGAGTAATGTGTATGAAAGTGCAGAGAACAGCCTACTGAGTTTTTTGCTGAGCTCAAAGAACAGACGACAAACTCTTTATCTCCCCCTTCCCTCATTTTGTGCCCCCTGTATTATTTCACTTATCATCAAATGATACTTCACTCACTGAAGCCACAAATCAGAAAGTTATTCTATTAACCCGTTCTAAAATGATCTATCATTATGCTTTTTTTTTTTTTTAAGAGATGATGTCTCACTCTGTCATCCCAGCTGGAGTCCAGTGGTTCCATCAAAGCTCATTGCAACCTGGAATTCCTGGGCTTGAGTGACCCTCCTTTCTCTGCCTCCTGAGTAGCTGTGACTATGGGCTAGGCACATGCAATCATGCCAGATAATTTTTTTTCTTTTTCTTTCTTTCTTTGAGACTAGTTCTTGCTGTGTTGCCCAGGCTGGTGTGAAAATCCCGCCCTCAAGTGATCCTCCCACCGTAGCCTCCTGAGTAGCTAGGATTACAAATGCCAGCCACTGTGTCTGGCTATGCTTGTAAATATCTTGGGAATCTCTCCTTTTCCTTACATTCCCATGACCATTGTGTCTGTTAAGACTTTCCCTGGTTCACTTGTTGGCTACTTATTGTAAAAGTCTTATAACAGGCTTGTTTCTTTCACTGTAATCATTTTCTATGTTGCTAACCCAATTTTCTAAAATCAGAAATTTACCAGCCTTCCTTTTATGTATTAATTTATTATTTATTTATTACTATGTATTATTTATTTCATTTATTTTTTATTTATTATTTTTGTATTTTTTGAGACAGAGGGTAGAGTGCTGTGGCATCATCATAGCTCATCATCATAGCTCACAGCAACTTCAAAATACTGGGCTCAAATGATCCTCCTGCCTCAGCCTCCTGGTAGTTGAGACTATAGGCATCCACCAGGAAGCCCGGTTAGTTTTTTTCTATTTTTAGTAGAGAAAGGGTCTCACTCTTGCTCAGGCTGGTCTCTAACTCCTGAGCCTCCTAGAGTGCTAGAACTACAGGCATGAGCCACTGTGCTTGGCTTCAGCCTTCCTTTTAAAAATCCTTCACAGCCCTTCAATTTCCTGTGGTTCAGTGAGTAGGGCGCCAGCCCCATGTACCGAGGGTGTCAGGTTTGAACCTGGCCTCGGCTGAACTGCAACAAAAAAGTAGCCGGGCATTGTGGTGGGCACCTGTAGTCCCAGCTACTCGGGAGGCTGAGGCAAAATAATCACTTAAGCCCAACAGCTGGAGGTTGCTGTGAGCTGTGATGCAACAGCACTCTACTGAGGGCAACAAAATAAGACTCTGTCTCTGAAAAAAAAATAAAGTTGAAACATCTTAACATAGTACACTGATCTGGACCATCGGGCATCATTTCCTGTCTCCTCCAAAGGCTTCCTCTAATTCGGTCAAAGTGATCTTCCTGGTAATATTCTAGTCTCTGAGGTTTCCCCATGCCTTTGACCTTTGTTCATTTGGCACTGTCTGATAAATCCCACCCACTCTTCAAGAATCACGTGGTCACTTCTAAGTCCAAATCAGGAAAAATAAATTATCTTGCCCACCCACCATCCCACGTGTCACACGCATACACTCACAAAAGGAGAGGAACTGAGCCAGACCACTAATCATGTCCAGGACCCCAATGCCTGAATCCTCGGTTCTTTGGGCTTTACTTACGCAGCTCTGTGGAGAGTTAAGCTGAAGACTGAATTGGGAAGGGAAGAGTCTACTGCTCCCCCTAAACACTAAAGTAGTGTGTATGCCTCACACTCTAATATTCTTGAAGTGGATTTCTGTTGATCTGGCTTCAAGGGTGCGGAGACCTCGGAGAGGTGCTGAATGTCCACCTGTCCTGTACTGTCCCCCACCGTCATGTGCTCAGGAGGAGGGGTCAGTGTCATTGGCTGTGATCCTTGGCTGGAAAGAAGCTCATGAACAGGGGTTGTGTTGATAGGAGAGAGAAAACAGCAAAAGTTGGGGAATGGCAGTCTGGGCTAACCCAGAAGGGAACCCAGGTATCATTTATTTGGTGACCTTACTTTTGGCAGTGGTTTAGCTCTTTCTAATTGTACAAGTTCATTGTATACTGTTTACCTTTTTTGAGATATTTAGAAAAATTCTTTATGGTAGTTGTTCAGTACAGGGCAAAAACACAAAATATATCTAATACTTGAACTTGGTATATGTGAGTAATCATCCGCGTTGAAGGCTCCACCAGCTGCTTCCATGTTTTCCCCTAGTTAGTGTTGGATGGCATTAATCTTAAATAACTTTTCCTTCCCCAGATGACCAAGCATATTCCCTGGTTTGCTCAGGGTACTAACACTCCATCTGACTTCTTAAGTCTCAAAGGTCTCTATTTAGGGCAATGAATTTTATGTCCACTGTATCCACAAGGGATCTAAGTCGAGGCCAAAACTTTTCTCTGCAATGCTTGAAAAGGAACGATTGAGCAAAAGACAATTCCTAGATTGCAAAAGAGACCTGGGCTGAGGATTCAAAGAGGGAACGCGTGTATGTAAAAGTGAGGGCAAGATTTCTCAGCTCTTGCATTGGATGTTGGGAACCTGAGACTGGAAAGAGGGAGGCTAATTTTAGGAGCAAAAGAAAGGCCAATGTTTCTGAGGAATGAGGAGGAGGGTGTTGTGAGGAACTGGAGAAGTCAGCAGGGTCTGGGCAACTAAAGTCTTGGAGGGCCTGCCAAGGATTTCCAAATTCATTTAATGAGCAATAAAGAGAAGATGTTGCTGTAGTTAAGTAGGAATGAAACTTGAGTGTATCTGTTTCTTATTAAAAAGTACTCTGACATCCATGTGGATAATGGACTAAGGCTGGGGTTGGGGGGTGAATAGCAAGGCATGTGTGGAGCCCTCCTAGCAAGTTAAAGTGATAACCACTCTCAGAGACTGCAGGAAGTTAGCCATTGTGGTGAAAGTGCTTATTTTCAAGAATTAACAGAGCTAAAACTTGAGGAAAAAAATTTTTCCCTGAATGGTTCTGCTCACATCAAAGCAAAGAGACATCTAGAAATCATCGCCATAGACAGATGAACGATTGCGTTAATACTTTAAATACTCACAAGCAGTTTTGCCCTTTATTGTTGAGAGGGCACCCTCGGGGATGCAATTCGGCTGGTATTTGCACTGGCAGACCAGTGTAATAACTCGAGACGGGGCCCCAGGAAGGAAAGGTCTGCTTGGCAGTGGAGCCCATCCCCGAGGAGGGTGAGAATCACCAGTCCGCAGCGCCCCCTTTCTAGATCTGATGAGAGAGTCAGTCTGGGACTGGAGGGAGAAGCAATTTTACTGTCCTGACAATTTATCACTCGAACTCAGATGAATTTATAACACCATCTACCTCTGCTTACAAATTAGTATCTAAATGTTATCAATTTTGCAAGAATTTGGATCTGACCAGTCAAACTTAAACACGTACACACGCAATTTCACTATAATCTGACAAACGGGAATGCCAGCATTTGTGATGTACACGGACAGGGGAGGAAATGCACCCGCGTGTACAGATCAGGAGCTCCGAAGGGCACCACACTTCTGAAGAGCCTGTGCAGGGCCTGCGGGAAAGACAGTCCCATCAAAAGAGTCCAAGGAGAAACAGTAACAGTAGAAGAAACTGGTTTTGATCGCACTTTAGGATTAACTATCACATCGATTCGAACCGGTTTGTTTCAGATACCGTCTTTGAGTATTGTGCGGAACCATTACTTTATCTTATTTCATCTTAATGATATTTATGAGGTATTATAAGTACACATCTCTCAGACTTTAATGTAGTTCATTGAAACGTATATAGGAAACTCAAATAACAAATGTAATATTTGAAAAGAGTACATTTGATGTTAATAACTTCTACCTGGTGGTATTTTATTTATATTTAGTAGAAATGAAATCCCCCACAACACCTAACCTTTACAATTTCTGGCGTAGACATTAATTCACAGGCCTCTCATTAGAGTCAGTGAGTGGAATATGCTCAAATCTCCACCCATGACCTGGATAATGTGCCCTGGAATTTCTGGTTTTGCTCTCAGACATGAAACTCATTAGCTTTTGTAGTTTCTGTGCACATGCAATGAACAGAAAATCATTCAATTATTACAACCAAGGAGGTGATTTTCTTTTGGGGTAAAAACAAAACTAAATGAGGTCAGGAAAATTTTTTAATGTTGTGCTGTAATTGTGCTAAGTATAACAATGCATCGTTCTTTATATTATTTACTGCACACCCGTAAATGGTATGTTTTATTTTAACAGGCAATTTGCTGCCAGAAGTGTGTTCTCCTTTTAGAAGGTAAGTGCCTTTTATGATATATTATATAAAATTATCATGGTTTCTGATTTATAGCTTTGAAGCGCCTATTTATTTTAAAGATGACAGCTGTGTTGTTCTGAGGCAGGGATAGTCAGTATTAATTATCTAAAGCTCCAGATTATTGTTCGTGGTGCTGACATTAAGTATAAAGGACGAACTGGGACATTTTTCTATTTTTGGAAGAATAATTAATTAACCTAATGATTTTGAGAGACATACATGGTGAGGTAAGATACGAAGAACACAGTTCAATTCGATCACATTTGCTTCAGTTCCAGATGCATTTAGATAATTTTCATGGAAATTATTGGCAACATAGGGTATGGCCACAGTTGTTTTTTTTCTTAATTTGTGTTTCTTTGTTCTTCATTTGATTTATGGAAATCAGAGCATGGCTTAGTAATTCTGAAAGCTTAAAATATTTGTGTCTTAATGATATTACCTACCAGGGTAAGAGTATGTATTTTTTACATGAATACATCTAGATTTTCAAATTGGATAATATATTAGTTTTGGCTAATATGTTATGTTTTAAAGTTGACTTAATCTAGTATTTAAACTCTCAAGAATTCCATGAGATTTCTATGAGTGAAGTGTGTTCTCCTTGTGTGCTTTTCTGTGCTCCAAAGAATGACCAGGGGAGGTTTAATTTCCCAACTTGCCTTTCCCTACGCATTCACTCAGACAGTTAAAATAATAAAAGGCGTCATGTGTTTACTATGTATAACATAGAGTCCTTGTTTCTCTAAAAAGTCATGGTAGATCTCTTCAAAAGACAATCCAGTCTACAGCTTCTGACATCCATCTCTGCTCCTGCTCCGGGTGTGAAGTCTCACCTAGTTCTCTTTTCTGGTCGAGCACCATCACTTGTTTACTTTTATACTCCTGCATTCTATAGCAAGAGAGACTCTGCCTTTGTAGCATTTGAATCCTACTTCTAGGAGTAATAACAGCCGAGCTCTCTGTGTCATGATGTCGTTGAGATCCATAAATTCATGAACTATAACTATTTCTCCTACTTACTAGGTGATCATTTACACGGTCATATTCCATGATCAAGTAACGCTAGTGTATTAGCATTGTGCTAACCATCATATTACGTTATGTACTTAGTGGAAGAAAAGCATGTTATTGATATTTTGCATTTTATAAACAACACTGCTACTTTTAAAAGCCCTTCACTGTTATGGTAGGAACCCATAAAACTGTTAAATAAGTGACCGCAAAGTGTTTTAAAAGCATAACTCACAAATTTTCAAAAGCAAAACTCACATAACTAATTCACCATTTTGTAGAGCAGGTGTTAACTGGGACAGAATTACAACAAAGTTTTGTTTCTATAAATTCAATCTTAACCTGTGTAAAACTATGGTGTACAAATTACAATAGCCAGTCTTCAGACTACATTGCAAAAAACCAAGAAAAGTGAAAATTTCCAACTATTTACAAACTTTTATTTTCCCCTGCATACAAATGTGGTAAAAATAACTTGGCGTTCAAGAGTCAATTAAAACTGGCTGGTAGACTGACTTCCAGCTTTACTTGCCTTGCCGTGTGGCCTCAGGTAAGTTACGTAACATCTTAGAGACATTCAAATCAGTTTTCAAATACCTGTTTTGCAAGACTGCCGTAAATATGCTAAAAGCAATTGGTCAGTTCCCTGGTTCCCTAAGAGTAAATCTCTGGTCATGTGTATGTAGCTTCAGACAACTCCCTGATCACTCCATCTGATGAGACTATAATTTTATGATGTTTCTTTCTTTCTTTTGTTTTCTTTGGCATATTAAAAATGTACCCCCAATACACTGACCTGGGAGGATACTGACATTTTAAAGGTGAGGCATACTTGGTGTATTGCTATCCGCTGTCTGAAGAGGCTGCATCTTCTTGGCTGTGTCTGTGTTCACCACCCAGGGGACTAATTCACCAGCATCTTATGGACACAAACAAAACTCTCATTTTAGTAACTCTGTATGTATCTTGTCTACTTCTCTCTTCTCTTGTCCTCCCTTCTGTGTCCCTACTTAGGCTACTTGCTGCCCAGAAATCTCTTCCCTACATATCGAAGCTTAGAACTAGGGCCCGGTTCTACCCTCTTTTATTACTTTATCTAGGAAAAGCCTGGCCTTCTTGCAATCATTTCTCATCAAACTCTGCCGGGCAATCAGAGGGTTAAATAACCAAAAATGTTTCAATAGCTTTCCAGGTAGTATTTACATTTTAATGCTTTTATAATGGCTCAACCTAAAAGTAAGAAACAGGATAATTTCTTTGCAGGGGGAATAATTTGAGGCCCAAAGTCTTTCCGGGGCAGCACCATAAACATGAAATAGGGTTGCTGCTTCTCCATCCTTACTATAAAGTTCCCACATGCTCACTGGACTTCACACTTATATTCTCTCTCTCTAACAGATTAAAAAATCTCTAACAGATTAAAAAAGTTAAATTAAATTTTAAAACTTCAAACAGACATAAATTGATGTGCAATCCTCTTTGAAAATTTTGAAACCATCATCTATTTTTAATTTCTGTGTTGTTCTCCAACCCCCTCATATTTTTCTTTTCGTTTCTATCAAAACTTTAAGAGTAGATTATATATTTTTTGTCTTTTTCTTATCAAAAATGTTCATATCCCTTTGCCAAACAGTTCAGTTAAGATTGGGAAAAATCGTTACTCCTATGTTTCTGATCAGAAAACTGAGGGAGATTTAGTTGGCCAACGCCTAGAGCAGTAATTTATCAGCAGTGTGCTGTGAGAGGATTTTCGGTGTGCTGCAAAAATTTTTAAAGATCATTAATTTTTCAAAAAAGTTCAAAGCACAATAAGCATATTCTTTTCTTTACTTTTTTTTTTTTTAATTAATGTAATTTAAGTGTGCCCTGGAAGTTTAACTACAGGTTCAAGTATGCTGTGAGATAAAAAAAGGTTGAAAAACACTGGTCTAGAGAGTGAATATGGGTTAATACTGGAGCTTCTGACACCCAATCTGGCCCAAATATGCCACTATCTGTCATGTCAGAGCAATTTATGTGCTATTTTCCTTCCATGGATTTACCCACCCGTAAGGAAATATGAGAAAGAAGAAAACCAAAGAAAATGTAATGTGCATGGTATGGTGACTCAGCTCTTCAGTAAGCCGGGCTGTCCTCGGCTAGGGGCCAGAAGAAACTCAGCATTGACAGGGAGCTTGATTTTTTTTGTTTGTTTTTTTAATAGCAAAAATCCAAAACCAAAAATAGTTTACAAATGATAAATGACACATTCATTTTAAAATAGAATTCTCTGCTGAATAATGCAATGTGTAGATGACATGGATAAAGTTCTGGAGAAAATAATCGAGGACCTTACATGTCATGTTTTGCTGGGCACAGCTAACTGACTGTGGTGACTAAGAAAAAAAATAGACAGTAGATTCCCCCGAGAATATTTTAATTGACCTTTAAATGTCATTTGAGTGCTTTAGTAATAAAGAATTGAAAGTCTTTGATATTTGCTGATATTTATCTTGAAGTTTTATGTTGACTTATTTTCTATCACTACTGAAAAGTTACTGCTAAATTCTAGTGCTTCCGGAAACATTTTTTTTACTTCATCCTCTCATCTACACGAGTCTAAATTCCCAGTGATTTGCTTCACCCTTTTGAGCCAAAACATGCTAATTATATTTATCAAGAAATAATTTCTTCTCTCATCAGACAAATGAACATTTTGTTTTTGTTTTTTACTTGCTTCTTGATTGTTTTGAATACTACTCCTATATTAATTTTGATAAATTCACACACAGTGATGTTAAAATGAAAATAAGGGTAGGATCATTTTTGAGGTAACCATTAGAAGTTGGATAGACGTATCTATTAAGAGGATTGCAATGACAGGAGAAGCACTCAAATCTAAAGTTAACGCTTCTGAGCATTTTATTTTTTTTAATCATTCAGTTTTTCCTAAATGACTGAAAAATACAGAAAATTCTGTTCTTTACATCTAGAATATGTTCTTTTTTACACACAGTTGTAAAGCCTACAGCGTGGCTGGGTGTGGTGCCTCATGCCTATAATCCCAGCACTTTGGGAGGCCCAGACAGGAGGATCACTTAAGCCCAGGAGTTCAAGATCAGCCTGGGCAACATTTCTAGACCTTGTTCCTACAAAAAATTAAAATGACCAAAGGAAAAAATAAACCAAATTTGCATCATGGATTCTTGGTTTGTTCGCCATATGCAAAGATACATTTCCTCTATTTCTTTACACCTTCCATCCCTACACTTCTAAAGGGAACCGTCCCCATACTTCTTTATATCTTCCAAATTCTGACACATTTTCACTGGCAATTTGGTTATCAGTACATTTATGAGCTCTAACTTCGTATCATGGTTTCAGGTGAATATTTAAAGCATAGAAAGCCACATAAAATGGTGGGGTTTTTTCAATGAATTCCGTTCTCTATTGAATAAAATCCAATACTCTGTCACTCTTTTTTCCTACATATGCTCACACATTCGATTTTACACATTTGCCTTATAGTAAATATGTTATCTCACTCCAGAGAGTGATTAAGAGAAATATATATTCCACTCTTCTCTCTTCATAATTTCCAAGATAAATCTTCTTTATTTAAACAATTACAACCAGTATAAAACTTTCATATCGAATAGAAGTATAAATATAAAACTTGAGGCTGGGTACAGTGGCTCTCACCAGAAACTGTAGCATTTTGAGAAGGTAAGGCAGGAGGATTTCTGGAGCTCAAGGGTTGAGGCTGCAGTGAGCAAGACCCTGTCACAAACAGAGAGACAAAAAAAAAAAAAAATACAAAACTCGAATCATAAAATAAAAAGAACACAAGTAAGCTTCTCCTTCCATTATGACATGTTCATTTAAGAAATGCTAGCAAATGCAGCTAGTGGCTTATGAAGAATTTAAAGAAGGAAAAAAAATGCAATTCTCCATAATCCAATCTTTCTGAGAAAAGTGCCACTACATGTCAGGGTGTTCTACTAGGCCAGCAGTTCTCAACCTGTGGGTCGTGACCCCTTTGTAGCAATGAAAATAAATCGTGGCATTAGGAAGGTTGAGAACCACCGTACTAGGCCTTTGGATGCAGTCAGTTATAGGTAAAGTGTGATTGCCCCTGTGCAGGTACACAATACTCCCACCCGGCAGATCGTGGGCACACTGGACAAAGAGATGATTCACATCCTCGGCAGGATGAAATGTGACAGGGTGAGATTTTTCATCCCACTGCTCAGAACAGCATGCAATTTAAAAGTTATGAATTGTTTTTCCAAGTATTGGGGTTGGTTAAACTCATGGACGCAGAACTCAGGGATAAGGAAGATGAAATGTATATTGTTATAATTTTTCTAGCTTGTCATTAATTATTGTGGCCAATATTTTACTCTGCCTACAAGTTTATCTTAGGTATGGATGTACAAGATAAAGCTTATTATATGTAGGGTTTGGTATTACCTTCAGTTTCCGGTATCCACCGGGGCTGGTCTGGGAATGGATCCCTGGGCGAAGGGAGAACTACTGTATTCCCATCCCCTTTATAGACACTCTTTTCCATCTTGTGTTCTGTCCCAAGGGGTATTAAAGTCTCCCTTGCTGTCCGGCTTCTTTCCTTGCGATGTGTGAGGTGGCTCAGGAGAGATGAGAGTGAGTTCAGGAGTTCTTTTCCCTGGCTCCCCCTCCCGGGGTCGCCTGCAGCTGTCTTTGCCTTGACCACAGCCCTGAGTTCTCCTCCAAGCACACGTCCCCAAACGACTCCCTCCTGGGTTCCAGGAGATGCTCCATCTTTTGTCACTGCCATCCTGGGGCAGGGGGAGTTCTCTTTGGAACCTCTGGGGTTTTCTAAACGCTGTACCTACATCTCTGTAAACGGTTCCTTTCTTAAACTGAGAATTTGAGATTTGAGGAAAGTGCCATCTGTTTCAAGTTGGGACATTGATTCACCCTCTGTGCTGTAAAGGGTTTTATTGCTTTCTTTTGCTTTTGCTCTACAAAATGTCTTGAACGTCCTTGCAAGTTGTTCAGTATTGTTTTACCACACTCTGACAACTTCTTGCCACTTGTGTACCACGATCAAAGCTTTGTTGTGCTTTCCATGCTTCCCTACCTGTGAAAAGGCCACAGTGAGAACCTCTGCAGGTATGTGCATCCTGTTATTCTCTTTCAGATAAACACCCAGAGAGGAACTCACAGAAGTATGTGCAACTGGCACTTTATTATTAGTGCTGTAGATTTATCATCCAAGCAATACTCTTGTCACTCTGCTGCGCCATCTCTGCATTCCCTCAAGCCGTTTATCAATCACTTTGAAAATCCTGCGTCTCCAAAGTGTGAGACACTGGATTGTAGGCTCTATGATTTCCCCAAGACATGTTCTAACTTTGTCTGTGCGTAAGATCATCAACCCACTTTTCTTAATTAGCAACAAGAGCTTCCTTGCGCCTGGAGCCCAGGCCGTGTCCTACAGAGCCACAGAAGCCCCACAGCCAGAGGGCTTGATGCTGCAGAGGGCATTAGCTGAAAACCCTTCAGTTTGCATCTGGGCTTGCTTCACTCATCCTTCATACCAGCTCTGCCCTACTCGAACACACAGGCCACATCTCCCCCTCGTCCCTTTTCCTCTCCGTTATCCCACGGAGGGAGACGCAAGTCGGCTGGGAACTCTCTGTCCACTTGGCCTTCACTCACCCCCTGATTTGTTCCTTATCTGCTCACTGTGTCTCGACAGTGGTCTCAGGGACAGCAGGACAAACAAAGCCCACAGTCACCTCCTTGGAGGAGTCAGGCAGAAGAGCGATCTCTTTACACCAGCATGTCTGGGACAGAGAGGTGGGAGAATCCAAGGTACCCAAGAACATTTGAGACAGAGTTATGAACCACATTCAAGTATTTGCAGAAGTAAGGAGTAAAAAAATGCCCACTAGCACCTTTACGTTTATTTAAGAGTTGAATGAGTCTCTTGGATTTCTTTCTCACCCACCTACAGTAATGTAAGTCTGACTATCGTGGCTATGGTTTCAATCGGGTAGACGCCCACCTCACAGGCTCAGAACTCAAGCAGTTGAAGTAAATGGCAAATAATACAAAAATTCAGGCTTCCCCCACCCTTTTTGTTAAATGGAATTATAAATTTCATGTAACTCAAATACTTCATTTTTAATTACAATAATGACTTAGGTGATACAACTAGTGTCACCAGAGTTATCAGCTTGTTTCTACATCTTGGCTAAGAGCCCAGAAAGAATAGATTTCCAGAATAAAAATCTTGAGTGTTTTATAAATATTATAAATACTGTTCTCAGTAAGGAATATGTATGTTTGGAGGCAGCAACTCTGACAAGGAAACTGTAACATTTTCATATACATCAATTTCTTGACAATATGCTCTTATCAACTCTGTGTCTGATTAGCTAGAAGAAAACTAATCATTGTTTCTGGAAAGCAAATAAAAAATAGAAAATAATTAAAATACTTCTCCTCCTTGTGACTTTCAATGTGTGTGCCTTAAACCTGATTCCTCAGAAACTGGACATCTTCAGGGGTTCGTGAGTTTTCTATGAGATTTTTATGGATAAGTGTGTGTCTCAGAGTTTTCATTCTATATTAATCTTTAAAAATCTTTACATGTGAATGTAAATGGGATCATGATTAATCACCTTGTAATATTGTGTACCGTGCAATTTCCAATGGTATTTCAATAGTATATAAGTAACAATGGAGGATGGGGGTGGGGAGAGAGTGCGAGAACCACTTAAATAAGATGTTAATATTAAATCCATCTGAAGCCTAGAAAGGTGAACTAACTAATGTCCCACTGTAGTTAAAATGTAGAAAATTATTGGAAGAATTACATCAAATAATAGTACAACCATTTGGAATCTATAAAAATTTCCACTGTAAAATTCAGCAATGTCATATTACAAGTAGCAATTTAGTTCCTTCTAAATAACATCATCAGTGATAATACATTGATATTAAGCTTTTTTTTTTTTTTGCAGTTTTTTGCCAGGGCTGGGCTTGAACCCGCCACCTCCGGCATATGGGGCTTGCGCCCTACTCCTTTGAGCCACAGGCGCCGCCCGATATTAAGCTTTTTTTTTTTTTTCTTGTATTTTTTTGTAGAGACAGAGTCTCATTTTATCACCCTCAGTAGAGTGCCGTGGCGTCACAGCTCACAGCAACCTCCAACTCCTGGACTTAGGAGATTCTCTTGCCTCAGCCTCCCGAGTAGCTGGGACTACAGGCACTGATATTAAGCTTTTTATTTTTTTTTTGTACAAGAAGGTTATACTTTATATATATGTATACATTAATTGGTACTTAATAATCATACATATTTATGGGGTACAGTGTGATATTTTGTTTTTTGTTGCTTTTTTTGAGACAGAGTCTCACTCTGTCCCCATGGGTAGAGTGCCATAGCATCATAGCTCACAGCAACCTCAAACTCTGAGTCCAGCAAACTTCCTTTGCCATAGCCTTCCCAGTAGCCATAACGCCTGGCTAGATTTTTTAGTTATTTTTTATTTTTTTTGTAGAGATGTGGTTTCCCTCTTACGCAGCTATTTTTGAGCTCCTGAACTCAAGGGATCCTCCTGCCTTGGTGGGATTATAGGCAGGAGCCGCCGCCCCCAGTCCTAAGGGTGATATTTTGATCACCTAAGGGTGATCCACGTAGACAACGGATCAACCAGAGCAATTAGCAATTCCATTACCTCAAAACTTTATTTTTTCTTCAAAATCCTCTCTTCTAGCTATTTCAAAATATGCAATAAATTAGCCCTGCACCTTGTCAAGATGTGAAACGCTCTTTACACGCCTCGTTGAAAGATCTGCTTGAGAATTTCTTTTTTTTTTTAATTGAGACAGAGTCTCACTTTGTCACCTTGGTAGAGTGCTCTGGAGTCACAACTCACAGCAACCTCAAATTCTTGGGCTCAAGCGATTCTCTTGTCTCAGCCTCCCTTGTAGCTGCTTGAGAATTTCTAGGTCCTTCTTAGCCTCCGGCTGTACTGAAGGGAAACATCTGTGAAGTTCACGAATTATTCCTTAGGAGTAAGTGTTCCACATAGTTCTCCGGCTATTGTTTGATGCTTTAATAATGTATTACATTTCCGCCCATCTGCCCTGTACTGTCTTTCTTACCATTGCTAAACTAACCTTTCCAAACATTTGTCCTTTTCACTTGCTGGGCACGTTTTCACTATTTTCGTGTTCAGAGGTCTTGTGTAGATGTTCAGGGTCCCTCCCCCTCCGCCTGTCTCCCCAGACTTTTACCCACTCTATGCTGCATGAGCCTTTCCTCCAGAAAGTCTGCTACACTCCAGGTGCTGGAGCACAGCTTGCTCTGCCAGCGTGTTTTCTTCGATTCTGCTGTGCATAGCCTCTCATTGTATCCTCCACTTCTGCACCCCTATTTCACATCATGTATGGGTGACTAGTGTTGCATTTAATTATACCTCCTGATATTTGCAAATGTCTCCCATATTCATCCAATCAGAGAATAATCTTCCTGGGGGTGGGACGGAGATTTAGGTCAGGCAACAACTCGTGCACTTCTAATGTGATTATAGCACTCAGCCTTTTGCTGAATTAATGTGTTTAGTTTTGATTTTACATTTAGCATGTTATAACTATGAACTGTTGAACCATGTTGCATCTCTCACAGGCCCTGTGACAATGTTTTGGAATAAAACTATCATTTCTATTTAGGAACAAAGGAAGCAAGTACAATAATCACAATGAAGCATTTTGACAAGAAGTAAGGAACCTGTGTTCTAGTACCTGTACTGGGTCCCGATTACCTGGGTGGCATTTGAAAATGGGTATTCCTGTGTGTAAACAACTCTGTTCACAATCTGAGAGCTCCCAAGCCCCATACCTAATTTATCTAATCTTCAGTGTTATCCTAAGTTAAAAAATGCACAAAGATGGAAAAGGTATTTTGGAAAACTAAAAATAACCTGATTGTAATTATAATTAATACAACTAACTTATTGAGTAATTCTTCAAAACAGAGAATTCATGATTTTGTAGGTATAAATCAAGACAACTTTGTGCATATTATACAAAATACATATTGAAATCTACCATAATATATTGTAATATTTCTCTTTTTCCAAAGGAAAAACTTCTATAGCTCCCTGAAACGTACTCAGGTCTCACCACTGTCTATTATTTGAAATGTAGGCCATGTCAGACAGATTCCTATCTGTCGTCCAGTCACTGACTCAGCCCAAAATATTGTCTTTGACGGTAACACAAAAGAAAATTTTCTGTAAGTGTATGTTTGGTTGCCCACTATGATGTCAACCTTCAAAAAAAATCAGAAAAGTTTATTTTTCTTCCAAAGCCATTGGGACCTCAGCTGCAGACCCACACTGATTTGCTGGTTATATCATATTTTTCAAAATCATATCACTTTTATTCTTTAATAATGATTTGGAGGTTTTGGAGATTGAAAGATTTGAAGAATAGCAAGGCAGGTTGTGAAGCACCATATGCATTCTCCGAACTCTGCATTTTTTATGGGTCTGCAATAGTTGCTCCCCTCATAATACAGACAGCTGGGAAGCGGGCACCACAGAGGTGTTACTGCTGAATGATAGCCTTAGTGAATGAGGATGATTTTGTTCAGAAAATGGGGCAGAACAAAAATAAAGTTTGTGTGTAGTTAGTTCAGAAGCTTCTAAAGAATGACAGTTTGAAGTGTGTGTTTTTTTTCAAATACAGAATTTCAAGACAGCTTTTAGGAATTAATTTTATAATAGCATTTTAAACAGTCATTTACACAGAAGTAAATATACATTCAAGGGGATATTGGCCTTTATAATTAGATGTAGCCCTAGAAAGTCTTGAGTCTCATCAACATTCTTACAATTCAAGACTAATTACCATATATTTATTTGTTTTGACACTTTGGGGACTCTTCCAATTCATTTAGGCAACAAAGTGCACATTCTTAATTTCTTTCTCTCTTCTTCAAGAGGATCCAAAGATAAAAGTGCTATTCCGTTAGACTGCAACCTTCATAAAGCAGCCTCTAAACAACATCCTTATTAGTAAAATATGATGGAAGTGCCCTTAGGGTAGAAACAATGAATATTTATTTAGGGACTGGCTTTTGGCCAATTTTTCTGTACCCCAAAGGCATAAATATTATATACTAGAGCATTTCAATTCCCATGTACTTAGGATTTTTTCCTCCACACATTTGTGAGAAGCAGAAGTACGTGCGGGACACTTTCTGAAACTCATTTGTCAAAAGATGCGCTGTGCTTCGAAGCCATAATAGGCATTTCCATTCCATCCTAAAATGTTGAATAGGTATAAATCTGGTTAACTATTCTTAAATTAAATAGCTAAAATACAGAGGAGAGTGTGCTAATTATCTTGGCCTCCTAAATTTTGAGCTTTTTAAAAATAGAAGGTGCATAGTTAAAATGAAAATAACATGTATTCCTGAAGTCAATCTTTGAGACAGAGTGTTGAAAGCTGACAAGCAATTTTTTTGAGAACATTCTCTCTGTTGTCATTATGATTCCCTGTGGAGAATACATTTGCCCCTCCTCTTGGCAGAATCACTGTAATTGAATGAACAGCTACATTGAATTATGAATGTGGAAGCCACATCTTGCTAAAGGGAACCAAAGTCCTAACACCTCCTTGAACAAAATGCCAGGGCTGCCTCAATGCAATGGAATTGCCGCACTTCCCATCTTTTTCCTGAGTCTCCCCTGCACTTGAATGTCTGGCGGAATGACATCTCTAAATCACTTGTAAGTGATGAGGGACAGCTCCAGAAATATTAAATTTTCATCACTTTCACTTCTCTGCTACCACTTTTATGTTTAGCTTGTATTTTTCTGCAATACTCATTCCTCTTTGTGCTCTTAATGGTATTAAAACATTATGTGCTCATAAACCATAGGAGTTAAACATGTTTTATTTTAATAATTTATTTTTAAACAAATGTTGTACATAAATAGGAACTGCATAAACCATATTGATAGTTGCTGAGCTTGCGAGCATTACTTGCCTGAATGCTTTCTTCCTTTGAACTTGAAAACACATTCAAAGCATCTTTTATGACACTTCGTTCCATCTTCTTGGTACCAAGCCTATTTGGGAATGGACTTTCCTGCAACATAAACTTCAGCTATCTAAGCTTACACGAACTAGTTGGCATGTTCTTGTCAAAGACAGGATAAATATTGATTGAATAAATAAGTCATTATTGCCAAACACAAATTTACCAACACAAACCATGGACTTACACAATCTGTGATAACTTCTTGAATTAACTGTACTTCAGCAATGTAGGTAAACATTTTCAAGAAAATCTGGATATGGGGACACGAACATAATATGGGTCGTAAATAAAAATCCTGAGAAAAAAATAATTCCCTGTTTCAGAAAATGAGAATCATAAGAAGGTAGCTGGGAAATGATGGAAGAAATAATCAGAAGAGGAATCTTTGTGGGCTTCAGGGGCCGTTTGATTAAAGAAAGTTCTACACAAGGCAGACAGCATTTTGCCCAACAGGCAGGAAGCCAGATTGATGGGTGATGAAGCAAACTGTCACCAACCAACAGGTGTAGATTGACCATCTACTGCTCGCAGGGCGCCCTGCAGAGTGGAGGATAGATAAATTCTTAAGATTAGAAGGGGTAGTCAGAACCCTTTAGGAATGTAAAATTGACATAGAAGGGTATAAGGTGTACCCAGCAACCTCAGTGGGAAGTCACCATGGAGAGACCTGTGTCCTCAAAATCCCAGGACCGAGAGGCTTGCGGGCGATGTGTCATATGACATAATGGACATGAAAATGCTTAGTAAACTGCACAGTGCTGTGAAAATGGGAGATATACTCATTCTGTGGCTCACTGGAAAGCAGTCTACAATTTTCTAGGCAGCCCTTCTGAAATGATGGCTGAGCTAGCCGTGGGAGGCGGAGGGCACAGATCCCGGAGTCGGGTAGGGGCCGGGTCAGCTCGTCTGAGATAACAAAGGGAGCCGGAGTCAGACATCGTTAGGAAGAACTTTCGTGTCTTCCTGCTAGGCCTTCAGAGTTCCTGACATACACATTGGCTAATAACCGTTCTTACCAGGTGTAATTCTAATGACTTCTTTACTAACAGTGTTCCCAGGATCGTTGTCACAGCCTCAGCTGTCCTCAGGGTTGGTTGACGTCGTGTGTACAAGTCACAGTGTCTGTCTGTCCATCAGTCACAGTCATCCAGAACAGAGTTCTTGGAACTCCGTTAGTAAAAATATTTTAAGAACGCACAGCCAATATATATGCATATTACAAATCATTTGCATGTATTTCTTGTAAAACATTCATAAAAATAGAAAGTCAAAAAGGGATAAGATTGAAAAATAAACACACATTAAAGTTCTACTTTTCTGAGTGTACCCCAGGATCATCGTGTGTACTCAGAGTTCCATTGACAGTTCGCTTTGATGGCTTAATTTAGCTTAAAACCATCATTTGTTATCAGAGGGCATTGCATGAGAACACCCATCTTCACCTTTTTCCTGGGACACCCAAAAGATCTTTCCTTCTGCAGCCTCCTTGGCAAGCAAATACTCCCTCTAGAAATTCCTATCCTCTTGGTAACACGTGGAGACCACACCAACTTCTAGCCAAGTCTGTGATTTCTGGCAGACATTTCAAACAAGATGGGGTTTAGAAGTAAACAAATGAATAGTAGGTAGAGATTAGTAAAAAAGTTAAGTCTCAGCAAGAGCCGCTGGATCTTGTTAAGATGCCTTCAGTCTGTGTTAAGTAATAAGTGGAGACCACCTCACCAGTGTGTTAATGGATTTACTTGACATAGGCAAGGCCTTAGCAAAATGAAATGTTTGTACTTATTCTGAATTTTATACTTAAGCGCTTAGGTTCCTAATTTTTTGATTACCTCCCTTTATGAAAGATACTTATCAAAACTCTCATGCTTTACATTTTAGTGAAATTTAGATTATCTCTCCGTATTTTGTATGGTTGATACTGCACTTTGCCTTCTAAATCATAGCTTCTGGGGTAATCCTAGCTGTATGTAAGTAATTAAAATGCATCACTTTTGTTGATACACTCTTGATTCAAAGCATGTGTTTAAACGTCCTATTTCTGAACAGTAACATATATCTATTTCATTTAAGCAGTAAAGACACAACCATTGTTTCTTTCTAGGTGCCTTGTAAAGAGCATGGCTTAAAAATTATAACTGTATTCAGAAATTGGAGAAATCAGAATAGGGATACCCAAGAACTGGAAACCAGCCAGACCTCTTCATATGGAACCCAGAGCCATAGTAAGTGTCCATAATAGGTACTAAGGGAGCTGCAAGAAGGCAGAGGATGGCTCGGAGACACAGGTGTAGGCATTAAGCCTATGATGTAGGAAACTGAACAGATTGATAGCCAATATGAGGGGACTGTCTATTCCCGCTCATGGTGGGGTCAGGAAGCAGGATTCTGTTGCTGTCTGGGTCAAGTTACTTTCCTTGGGAAAACTGGTGAAGTGAGACACAACACCACGGCAGAGCCTTGCTATGGCAGAGAAGAAAAATCAAGCCCCTGAAATTGTCTGGGTCATTGCTACATTGTAGATAATGGCTGTTCCTAAACTGAATTTACAGCACGGTTAAGGGTTAATGTGCTCCAGACTAGGAACTGCTCCCATGTATATTGAGAGTAAGAAATTCCCAAGAGAGACCACAAAGCTTCTCTAAGGGAACTGAGACTGAGAGAGATCTATGCATATATATGAGTGTCACTACAAAAGTTTTGAGACAGACCGTGTTATGGTCCGTTATTTCCTTTCCAAGAAAGGAAGTTGACAGCATCCTTTCAGATTCACCGAGGCAGGTTTTAACTTGCTCAGCTCATCAGGGTTGCTGGGAGGGCTTCGTTTGTTTCCATCTGCCTGGATTGTACGTTTCATGATTTCCGTGTATCTCAAAATTTTGTAAGGACCCACTTAGAACATATACTCCTGCTTAGGGCCTGTACCCTCATTTCCCAGTATTTTTGTTTCTCCCAAATGGGGCTCACAGCACCTCACTTTTTCATCATTTGTTTTTGACTCTTTTTTTGAAAGTACTTTATGATGAGGTAAAAATTAAAAAGACACCAAGAGTCTCCTAAGGGACTGTTTGAAATTGTGTCAGAAAAGTGCTTCACTGGTTCCTCTGCTATCATGCTCTGCAAAACGAAGACCGCAATAGTCCCATCTCAGGCTCCGTGTTGTTCCAACTTCTGACCTGGTCCCTTCAACCCCTACTCAGAAGAAACAGACCTATATTACTGTCCCCATGATTCTTTGAGCATCCCCCTGCTTGAAGTTTAAATGAAGCTCAAACAACTATAATTTTCAGACTTTAACTCTATCAATCTCATGACTTAACTGCTAGAAGCAAATGAATCAATAGTAGCCATCGAACTACCCCATGCATCAAGCAAGTAGCCCTAAAAAACACAAAACATAGCTGGAGTAAATGACAGGCGAAGCATGTTTTATATCTCGTCATTTACTGTCTTAACCACAGTGAGCGCTCATTTAAAGATATTACATCGCTCTAGCAAACAATCAAAGCAACTGAGTGTTTATTTGATTGTTGCCAAATGCAGTGAGCCCATTACAGTGATTTAAGGAGACACAGTTGCAGCCCATCACTGGTAGGGTTCATTTTTTTCCAGACTAGATAAAAGTGGTCAATATTATATCAGGAAAGTGTCATTACAAGCAACTAACTAGCTGGAAGGGTCAAAACAAGTTGGGAAGGGGGGACCAAATAACCATGCCAGGGGAAATGACAGTTTTGGAGCTTATTAAATTTGTTTTCAGGGACTCAGAAAGAGTGCTACGCTAATGATTTGTAAATAAAGAAAATAGGACTCCCCTGTCACTTTTAAAATAATTGTTACTTGTTCTGTTATGTATTGCTATTTACAAGAATCTTTAATCCAAAGAATGTTAAGTAGACATTATTGTCTGGAATTCAGTGTTTTTCAATCCTTTTTATCTCACAGCACACTTGAACCTGTAGTTAAAGTTCCACAGCACACTTAAATTATGTTGATCAAAAAACAGAGTAAAGGCCGGCATAGTGGCTCAGGCCTATAATCCCAGTACTCTGGGAAGCCAAGGTGGGAGGATCCCTTGAACTCAGGAGTTCCAGACCAGCCTGAGCAAGTGGAAACTCTGTTTCTACTAAAAATAGAAAAACTAGCCAGGCATAGTGGTGTGCACCTGTAGTCCCAGCTACACAGGAGGCGTGCGTGAGCCAAGGAATTTAAGATTACTGTGAGCTATGATGCCACAGCACTCTAGCCAGGGTGACAGAATGAGACTCTTGTCCCCCCCAAAAAAGGTAAAAACAGAAAATAATTTAATTAGTGGTCTTTAACAATTTTCATGGCACACCTGAGATCTTCTTGTGGCACCCTAGCTGAAAATCACTGGCCTACATAAATCATAGGCAGATTGTGTCTAATTCATGCCTGGAACTATCACTTGAATCATTTCTGTGTGTCAGGAAAGTAGGCTGTTATGGTCAGGGGTAGTGATCTGGAAAGGTTCTCTAACAGCGTCAGGAACAAAGGCTGCGGCCAACAAGCACGGTGCCCACTCCACCCTGGGACTGGACAGCTTCATTTGGTCAGTCATTCTTCTCCCCACTGATTTCAGTAAACACACTTTGAACCCATTCTACAAGCCAAGAATGGTGTTAAGTTACAATTTCCTGCCCCTTAGGCAATGAGTGTGCAATTTGTCTTAACAGACTTTGGGTTCTTATTTGAGCCTCAAGAAACCTTGCAGGGTTTGGAAGGGTCAGAAGGCCTGCTGCCATCTCCTCTCTCTCTCTCTCTCTGTCTCTCCCCACCTCACTGACCAGCCCAGTGCTAACCAGGCCTGACCCTGCTTAGCTTTCTAGATCAGATGAGATTGGGCTCGTCTGTCCCTCTCTGTACAAACTATCTTTAAGGCTGAACATTGCATATGCTATGCAACAAAGTCTGAATCTCAGAAGCTATGAATAATTATTAATTTAGAGAATATTGATTTGAGCTTTGGTAGAATTCCAGTTTCAGAAGAGATTATCTGTCTTAGGAATTTTCTTTTACTTATAGGGGGGGGGGAAAGCATGTCAAACACTATAAACTACTGTGAGCTTTGTAAGCAAAAACACAAGATTAACTTTTCCCCTTAGATACAAGAATGTCTTATGTTATTTGGCCAGCATAATTAATTTAATTCTTTCCTAATAACACTGATATGTTACCAAAGTAATGCAAAGAGATTAAACCCACTTGTCCTCTGGCTGGCACCTTGGATGCATCACTATGGTAACAGAGCTATGACAGTGCCACCAGGAGATAAAGCCAATTAAGATAAATAATGAGAGATCAGTGTGCACAGATCTCTCTGAGCATAAACTTTTTAGAAATTTATTGGTATCACTGGATTGCAAGTAAGTCACTTGAAAGGTTTTGCTAAAAGTCTAAAAACGTGGAATGGGTTGAAACACAAGCCAATTGGATTTATTTAAAAGCATCAAGATTCTACTGTGAACAACATCTTAGAAATATTGTGTCTTTGGAAAGGAATGTTTAATCCTGGTCACATTTACTTAATGATACCCAAATTGTCTTTAAAATGATCTACTAATGTAGAGGAGTTTTGTTCTAGATTTATAAAAATATTTTTAAAACTTTTCCATAGCATTAGAGAATTAAGATATATGTATGGCTTTCTAAATTGCTGCTTAAATATTTTGTGATGAACTCACTTGTTCATCAAAAATTTGCCTTTGTCTTTACAAAAGATATGTCAGGTTCTATTATAAAGTTGGAGTAAAATTTTGGTATTTAATTTTGCTTTCAAGGATCACCTAATTTCAAGTAATTAGATTAAATTAACATGTTTGTTTAACAACCTATTTTTGTATTCAGGCTGGACACACAACCTTCCCCCACCCAAAAGTAAGCTCTTCTTTTGATTAATCTTTCCTGTCTATACCTTGATGTATAGTTCTCATTTCAGTGTTTAATATGAGAATGTTTTGGTGTTTATTTAGAAGTTTGGTGATGTCACAGGATCTTTGCTCTTGTTCCTATCAATAGGCCGTGTAAGTGAAAATTGACTCCCCTCTCCGGCAGCATTTCACTTAGAGATGTAGTTTCCAAGAACCTACTGACCATGTTGTTTGAGGGCTTGCTGTGATTAGCCCAGCTGCCTTGACCGACCTAGGAATAACTAATTTAGGAACCAAAACGTTCTTGTTGCCTGGTAGTCCTTACTCATTAATTATTTAGTATTCATTCTTTCACTGGAAAGATACGTAGTGAGTTTCTAATTTGTGTCCGCTGTGCGTCAGATGTCTCAGACACACTATTAAACAAAATTCACATGGCACCTGTCTTCCTGAGTTTCTCGGGCTGGTGGCATATGACCATTACGAGTAATCTGCTATCAGAGCAGTCAAGTGATAGAAGACAAAACATTCGATATGACTTGTCCTCTTCTCCAGGGAAGAGACAAACAGCATTCTGAATAAACAAATTTCTCTGAGGACTCACCTGTGGTATACTTTTCTCATCTCTCTTGAGGGTGGAGGGTGGGATGAGCAGGTTTTGAATACAAATAGATCATACATCTTCTCTAAATGAAGAAATACATTTTGGGATTAGAAAGCCGTATTTCTTTCTATAGCAGTCCAAAGAGCACATTCTAGGGAGGACTGGACACTGCGTACCCCGGCACCCACCCTGGAGCTTGAATCAGTCCTTCACAGCCTTCAACAGATACTGACTGAGTGCCTGGTATGTGGCAGGTGTTGGCTGCTGCGGATAAAAAATTTTAGGAATATTTCCAATGCCATATTCTAAAATATAAAAAACCACTAGCAACGATTCATTTGGCTAGAAAAACTCAAATCATTGAAATATTCCATACTCAAAGCTGTCTGTTAGTAATCATCTTTTCCCCCAGTGCTTGATTTTATCTTTATAAAATGGCCATGAATCATGGCAGTAGTTATGAATTAATTCATAATTTACTAGATAAAGGTCAATTGCATTTTTAAACACATTAATTTAAATTATACCATGTCACATGCCACTTCTGACACCACTTGTTCAGGGCCCAGGACTGGCCAGGTCTCAGGCCCAGCTTAACTAGGTTCCCGACGCCAACCGCTAAGTTACCTTGCTCTGGTACAGTTTCTCTTAGGTGCCTGAGGGCTATCTACTTCAGCAGGGGGGAGAGAGAGAGAGAGAGAGAGACTTAGAGAGAGTAAAGCAGTCCTCTGAAAATAGACAGATCTTAGTCTTTAGCAGAGCTTAGTGATCTTCATCAGAGAGACGCCGTGCTGGCGTTCTGCAGGCAGGAGAGGAGACAGAGTCAGAGTAAGCAGGTCGGTGATAGAATGCGCATGCTCCCGACTGCCTTCTCCTCCAGCCTCATATAAGGCTGATCTCGTGTCTCTCCACACCACAGGTGCAGAGACTGCTAATTCCCCACTGCTGTCATCTCTCGAGCTCCCATGCTTGTGAGGAGAGCTAAATCCCTCTCCATGCCCTTTCCACCCAGGTGTTCCATTGAGCTATATGGGTTGCAACAATACCTTTACTTGTAAATTGGGATATTTTCCTAAATAAATGATTGTTAATATTTTAAACAAAAAATATTATTCTCAAACCCTAACCCAAAGATGGATTCCAACGACTCACAGAAATACACTCACCTCATATATGCCATTTTAAATATTGTGTTTAAATATGACATGTATTTAAAAGCCTTCTTTTCATTCTTAGAGAGTTTTAAAGGTTTTGCAATGTTCTTTTGTTTAATTACAAGAAAAGTCAAATGTTTTGAATATAAATGTTACCTTCTATACTTTTCTTATGTACGGTGGCCAAGGTAACATTTTAGGGATTCTAAACTCTTAAGCCAGCAAAGTTTTTACACATTGACTAAAGCCATAGTTTGGGGACTTAGTGTACTAAAGAGTGATTTCACAACACTTATGCATTTGAAATGTTAAAGGCTTTATTTTTAATGCACAGAGGCATATTAAAAATAAAAAGGAAAATTTCATGCTTCAGATACAGCCAGGATAATTGTTCACTGCCATTCTGAATTCTTCCCAAATCTGAAGAGGGAATCCCTCAGGTCACATTTGAAACATTTTGAGCACTTGTGTGTCTAAAAGAGGCACTTAAAATAAACAACCAAAAGATGCTTTTAAGCCAAGAATAAAAAACATAGTGTTGGATATCCAAAAGGGAAATCCAAACTGATGATTATAAAATAAGGCAATGGTGGGTCGCTTCTTATTTTTAAAAACTGATGACTTAAAATTTGTACTTTTTCTGAATTAATTTGAGAGGGAGCTAAAAATTATTTTATTTTTTAAAATTTTTTTACTTTTAAGTTTTTTTTTTTTTTGCTAAATAAGGTTTAAAATAAAACAGTTATTTTAAACCTCATGATTTCCTACCCCACCTAGCTAAGGAAATAACCCAAACATGCCGTGAAAAGCTTTATTCAACAGACATGTTTTAGTCTGTTCTAGGCATGCCTTAACCGTAACCTCTGTGTTGAACTCTGCTGCCATCAGGGACAAGTCCTTGGTACTGAGTTATTCGTGCCAGTACACAAAGCTAAATATAGAATACTTTTGCTTTTGTTAAAAAAAATGAATTTAGTGTTATGTTTCTCAAAACACGCGACAGGATGGATGGCAGAAGGGATGGGGTGGATGCAGAAAAGGCCTAAGTTTCTATTTTGGTGCATCTTACAGTGGCTCCTGAAGATTTCCAAACAAACAAGCTACACGCAAAGACATTTGAGCAAAATGCCACCAATTCCCATTAGTGCAAACAACAATGGAGAGAAATGATTACATTTAGCTGCACAAAAGCCATGTTAATAAACCAAATTTATATTAAAAATAGAGAGTAACAAAATGAAGACACCTATACTTAGCAGGGTGGTACAAGATTCCGAGTTGGCGCAGACAACGTCTGTCTGTATTTAAGGGGAAAAGAAGCAGAGTGAATTTTTTCCTTTCAGTAACCGTATGTGGTGTGGATTCCTGGGCATGTGTATCTAACAGCGCAGAAGGTGAAGGTGAAGTGGGACGTGAACCGCTCATCAGTTCCCACAGGAACCTACCCGATTCCTGCTCCTGCGTCTCCCCCGGGCCTCAGTCCTCACTGTCTGTGTCCTAGGCCGGTGTGCTCAGCCACAGGGCCTTGATTCAATTTCTACAAAATTCTGTTCTTCCCTACCTGAGGATTTTCACAGTCGCTTTTTGTGTTAAGAGCTACACCTGGGGATTCCCTTGGATTCAGGCACCGGTTCTCCCTGGGAAACCGTTTTGCTGCTTTCTTCTCAGTAAGCCAAGGCCTCCCTCAGTTACTCGCGTCTGCAGTCACCCATCCTCCGTCGCTCCCAGCCATTCGAAATCGTCTGCTGTTTGCTTTTCTGTGTGTTTTCTGAGTGTTTTGCTCCCAGGAGCATAAGAGATTGGACAATTAAGTTCTCAAACTAATCCTTGAGTGTGGCACCTGTGGTTCAAAGGAGTAGGGCGCCAGCCCCATATACCAGCGGTGGTGGGTTCAAACCCAGCCCCGGCCAAAAGCTGCAAAAAAAAAAAACAAATCAAACTGATCCTTGAGAAAGTACTACATACTCGAGTGCTGAATATCACTCTGGCCACCTGTGAAGTGCTCCCAGGGGAAGCTGTGCCCAATGCCAAGGCCTAGTCCACCCCTCCAAGCCCTTTTTCTAGGATGTCAGGAACTTAATTGTCTGATCCACCTCATATGATGACGCTGTGATGGCCATTGCAGAAAGAGTTCCAAACTGGCTGTGAAGGGTGGACGAGGCACTGGTGTCCGCGCACAGCTTCCCAAGGGGAGGACCTGGAAGGTGACCGTGGTGACACTCGGCAGCGAGGTGTGAGCACCTTTTCTAAGATGAGTTCATGGACTTAATTGTCTGGTCTCATGTAAGTTCCACAAGAAACAGCATGTTGCCCCCTAATGTGACCACTGTCCTTCTGGTCCCGACAACAGTGTCTGGCTTGAAGTGAGAAGCCAAGAGCATTCTGATATGATTGAACATTTCATCAGTGTCACTGGTTAATCCAAAGCAGTCTTGTATTGTCAGGTAGGCCGGGGAGGAAAGGGTGCCTGGGACCAATCCCGCACACTTGGGGACCCAGGTTTTCCCAGGAAACCACTCTAGGGAAATGGACGCGATTCTCTCTGCAGAATCAGAGAGTATCATTGTTTCCTCCCGCAGTTTTAGCCTCACAGCTGGGAATCCTGAAGTGGCAATCTTGAATCTCAGTACGTAGTGAGAAAAAGCCCTGAATTCTGCAGTGACACGCTTGCTCCCACACTGCAAGCATGAAGCAATGGAGAGCTGGTCCAAGGCACAGCACCTCACCCTGGCCCCACGTTCATCTCCTCTGATGCGACCTATAGCTGAGAGGCACGGAGGTGGGCGTCGGCCGACAGCTGTCTCCTCCGTGCATGGAGCATTGAGACGGTGGGGCTGGCAGATGAGGACAGAGGCAATGGAAGACACTTGGGTCTGAGCAGCCTGTTTGCGATGCTAATGATTTTCTGTGTTGTTTAGATGACTTCTGAGACGTTTACAGCCATCCATCTCAAGTCAAAAACTACATTTAGAGGGATCAATGGCGCATAATAGACATGCTGCTTGGCTCTGGATAAATTTTCATTCTCAAAAATGTACAGCCTAAAAAGTCCTCACAGAACATTTAGAAGAGCTTCTGAAAATGCCCAGTTGTGTCCACAATGTGATGTTAAGCACGCTCAGAGATGTGTTGTGCCAAGAAAGTGCAATGTGTGTGTTTTAAAAAGTGTTTGTGTTCATGCCGCGAACATTCTCACTCTTCTTACAAGGAAAATGGATAGTATATTTTATTGCATTGGCTTTATCAAAACGTTTTACACAGAGATAGATAAATCCAGAGCATGATAATACCCAAGGTGTGAAGACAAATAAACTACCTCTCCTGGACTGATGCCTTTACCCTCTTAACCTACACCTGTCCTGCACACCACCCACTGTCCTTGTGACTTCACAGAAGCACCCTCGCTTTGCACGGTGAAAGGGAGCTTCAGAACAGAACAGAAGCAGCAGCTGTCGCTTTATCCCAGGCCGCCTCTGCAGAGGTGCCCTGAGACAGCTGTCCCTCCTGTAGTAGGGGCAGCCTGGCCCCTGAGGAGGACGGCACAGTGATTTCACTACGTGCTCCAAAGGTGATTTCACTACATGTTCCCGAGGTTCCAAATCCCAGCTCTACGTGGTCAAGGTCAGAGGTTCATAAAAGCTAGTTCATGGACCTGTGTGTACGTGCTGACAATGTACATCAGAAGGTTTTACAAAATTAAAAATGGTCCTAAACGCTCCTTTAAGATTATATACCTCGTAATGTCTGGGCGGCACAGTCTGCCCTTGTGTGACATTATGGTATTGATGCAGGACAGGACAGCTCTACAACCGCTGCCTTGGCCCTGGCGGTGACGGATGAAGAAACCGGCTTGAAAAAGAACCAACCACCTGTGCGGAAAACACTGGCGCCTTGCTGTCTGCTCCTCGTGCACATCTGACTG